>SSNR01000035.1:2790778-2916420 GCA_006937965.1 Callopanchax toddi
CACACACACACACACACACACACACACACACACACACACACACACACAAGTGAGCAAAAGAAGGGATTGACAACCCATGTTGCTTTGTCAGAATCTGTTCCTATTAAGCCTCCGCCTGTTGTGGCGTTGTTTTTCAAACCAACTTGCCATGTCAGCTGCACTGATTGATTTACTTTCCTTTCCTTTCTCACTTTCTGTCTGTGTGTACATCTACCTCTCTCCCTTTAGAGTGCTTATGTGTGTGTGCTTGCGTGTGTGTGTGTGTGTGTGTGTGTGTGTTAGTTTGGGAGTGAATGAGGCCTTTGTACTTTCTGGGTAGCGAGCTGTTTTCAGAGCTGAATACCACAGTAAGCAGAAAGAGTGGGGTTAGCTGGAGTGCAGGATCCCAACTGAAAGACACTTGAGCAGACTACACACACACACACACACACACACACACACACACACACACACACACTCTTCTCTACACACACACACACACACACACACACACACACACACACACACACACACACACACACACACACACACACACACACACACACACACACACACACACACACAAGTGAGCAAAAGAAGGGATTGACAACCCATGTTGCTTTGTCAGAATCTGTTCCTATTAAGCCTCCGCCTGTTGTGGCGTTGTTTTTCAAACCAACTTGCCATGTCAGCTGCACTGATTGATTTACTTTCCTTTCCTTTCTCACTTTCTGTCTGTGTGTACATCTACCTCTCTCCCTTTAGAGTGCTTATGTGTGTGTGCTTGCGTGTGTGTGTGTGTGTGTGTGTGTGTGTTAGTTTGGGAGTGAATGAGGCCTTTGTACTTTCTGGGTAGCGAGCTGTTTTCAGAGCTGAATACCACAGTAAGCAGAAAGAGTGGGGTTAGCTGGAGTGCAGGATCCCAACTGAAAGACACTTGAGCAGACTACACACACACACACACACACACACACACACACACACACACACACACACACACACACACACACACACACGTGCACATAATGGCTACATGTGTTTTTAAACAAGACATTTTTAAAAAACTGAACAATTAAATTTATCCGGTGATCTTCAAATATTTACTTTTAGGAACCTCTGGTAGTGAGAATGCATTTTAGACCTAATTATGATCTTTTTTTTAAACCTAGCACAATAATGAGGATTTCCAGATTTAAAGTAAGATTCTGTTTTGCTTCACAAATGGGATTGATCTTTTCATGCAACTCCATCCGTTTCCTATAAACTCAGATGTGATGGCTTCAGCATTTTGTCTTTAGTTTCGTAGGGTTTTTTTGTTTGTTTGTTTTTGTTTAGATATATATATTTCAATCATTTGCTACTTGTTTTCTACACCTCTCCAGACACTCACACCTCTTTCTGATCTGCCATCTGCTACCTACTACCTACTAATCACCCCTCCCTTTGTAAATAGTCCCCAGTTTCTTTATCTTGTTGTAATATTCTACTCCCACCAACAGTTTTTACCTCCCTATTTATCCACTGTGATTTCTACATGATCAGTTCCTTAGATTTGATTTATTTTTCTGCCTTGTCAGCTTTTTTATTTTTCATTCATTGGTTAACACTCAGTTCTCAGTCTCCTCTTTGGGTCTTTGAAAACCCACCAATGTAACAGCACACAAACGCAGAGTCATAAAATCTGGGTTCATTTACCGATTAGAAAATGAGCTTTTTATTATCACTAAGCTCATTCCACATCATTAGGATCAGTTAAACCAGATCACCTAAATGGACTCCTTCATCAGGCACTAAATTAAACATCTATTTATGTCACACCTGTTTTGTAAAAACAATATATTCTAACCAAGTAATATGTATCTATAATCCCCAAAATAAGGTGCTACATTAAATCCAGTTTTTAGATTTATGTCGTAGACTTGCACACTTTTGAAAGACTCTCTTACTTTCTTTGCCTTATTGAAGGAAATGGATGATGAAAATCACTCTATTGATTATAAAAGTTGTGTTTGAAGAATTCCTAAATGTCTTAAAAGGTCGTCTGATGTTTGGACCACCTCCTGATCCGGTCCCTTATAGGTTGTACCTCAGGTTAAACCTGTATCTGACTGGGCTGCAGCTATCAGTTGGATTGCAAGAAAATAAATCAAATTTTCACTTGGAATGAATGAATGAATGAATGAATGAATGAATTGGTGCTTACAACATTTTGAGAGATGTTTCACATATGACTGGATCATGTGGGGCATATGATACAATTGCCCACAAATTGTAACATTTATGCAACAGTTGTGCATCGTTTCCTGTCCTAATTAGTCACAGTGAATGTTCTAAATCGTGTTTCTTTTATTTGCAGTCTGGTGACCAACCACTCCTAAAGTTGTCTCTCATTTTTCACATTTCTTAACTCACAGAAACCAAATTGAGAAAGGTTTGAGAGGGTTTCGAGACAGATCCCTGTGACAACTCGCACATAATTTAAACATGTTAGAAATTCCATCCATCCAGATTGAGAACATATTTCAGGAAACTTTGAAAACGACAGAGAAAATGCATCTCAGTATGTGCTGCCAGTATTACAGCCAAGTGAAATACTGGCTTTATGGGCAAATGAGCTTTACCGTCTTATGAACAGGAGGATTTATTGTGGGCTCAGGGGAGTGCTGAAGGTACGTTTACTGTTGGGGGTTTTAAACGTTTCTTAAAGCTGCTGTGAGTCTTTAGTTTCATCTCTCTAAAAAGTGTGTGATGTATATTTTCTGTTGAGAATAAACACAAGCGTTAAAGTGAAAGTTTATATCCAGGGTGGAGATGATGCAGACATGTTGGCCCGTTCACCCTGGCTGCTGGCGGGTTTAATATCAGATAGTGATCGTTCTTCCCTTCCTGAGGTTCCATCTGAAATGGAAAGTGGTGAAAGGCTTCCCTCTCTGATTTAAAAAGAAAAATCATCAAGGGAAAAGAGGAGAGGAGAAAGGAGGGATGGAGCCTCATTGAAATGCAAGTTACATTTCCCCTTTTTTCCTCTCTTTTCTCTCCTCTGGGACCTCATGCCTTTCTCCTCCTTCTCCTTCCCCGTCTTTTGGGCGCTCCCCAGCTCCCTCTCTCTTCCTTTGTTAATCAGTTAAACTCCCTTTTCAAACAACCCCTCTAATTACTCCTCCGCTCTCTGTAAACGACAGGGCTGTCTCCTGCTTCTCCTCTCCTCCTTCCATCCCCGCCTCCCCCTCCAGCTCCCTCCTTCCATAGCGAAGGGGTTGACCTCTGTCAGCCTCCCGGCCCCTCAGAAGCGTGTGTATCTGCCGGCGCGTGTGTGCTTTGTGAGACGACTTGTGACTTATTCTTGCATATTAATGATAGGACTGATGTCTTATGTTTTTTAATCTCGCTATTATTAGTGGTTGCACTTATTACAGCAAAGATTGTACAAGTGTTCACCCACATTTCATTGCTTGGGGCTCTAGGCCACTCTGTTCTTCCAAAAACCCACTTGTATGGAGTCTCTTTCTATTTTTGTATCTTAAACACTTCCTTTTATCTCCTAACCATTATTTTACACTTCCTCCTCCTTCCTTGCTCTCTCTTCCATGTGGATGGTACTCCTCCTTCAGTCTGCACCTTCACCCTCCTCCCCACCAGCCTCACCTCCCTCCTTCTAATCTACCACGCATCTCTCTCTTTTAAATTAACATGCAACATGAAAAAAAAAAGAAAACGGACGACAGCGGGGGGAAAAATTAAATGCATTTAATAAATGGCTGACTTCAAATCACCCGGCTTTTCAGACTCTCCCTATTCACAGTCCAATGAAAGGGGAGAAATCATTCACCAGGAGAGACAAAGCCGAATGAAAATATAATTCTGCATTGTGAGGCCGCTTTTGTCCTGGCCCGTCAAATCGCTAATGGCGAGGCTTTTGTTTTGTGGTGGGGGCTCTGAGGCTGGCGGTGTCGTATGGCGGTGGCAACGCATGCCCCATAATCACCACGCTTTGTGATATTAGATTATAGGGGCAATTAATGGCGTCAAACCTTAACTACTCAACATTCAGCCTGACACACACTCACACACACACACATGCAGCACATCATATGTACGCTTGCACACAGGAACGCACATGTGGTTCAGGCATCAGAACGTAAGCCAACACACAGAAAGGTGCTATAACTCCAGTAATTATTACGCCTGTGACTTGAAAATGTCAATGGCGTTGTGTATAAAATAGAACGTGCGAGTAGTCGGCGAGGAAGAATGGGATGTGCACAAGAGCAATTAATTACAGCTTTTCATTTGGCAGCTTAGACTGACAAGGCCCAGCGGCGGGGGCAAGCTGGCATGACGCCAAGCGGCACCCATCACCACCCCCGTCTTATACCCGCCCCACCCAGACTCATCTCCGTTCCCTGCTCCTTCAACGCCACCCTTCTCCTCGGTCACACACTGCTCTGAATCTGAGTTTTTCATCTGATCCTCCTCACTGCCACAGCTCCTCTCCTTCTGTCCCATCCCAGACCCAACTCTTCCTCCATTACAACGGCAGCAGCATACAGAGGGAGTCAGGACAGTCAAATACAAGCGTTTATTGATACACAAGCAGTAAAAGAAGACGCTGTCATCTCTCAAATAGATTTTAAAAATCATCTTTCTCCACAAACATTCCCCAGCTTTGTCTATTTTCCCCTATATTAACAGTATTCTTCATTTCCTGTTGCTCCATTCAATGCAAAAGTGCTTTGTCAGCAGGATTCCTTCCGTGGTTTTTCTCATTTTTGCATTTGCACTCTCAGTTTCATTTTTATGTGGCACGTTTGCCCTCCTTGTTGCAGTGTTTGTAATCAGATTAGCATCTCTGCACATTTCTGTGTACAATGCACGAACATTCAGAGCAGTTGCACAACACAATCTGCAAATATCACAACTCGGTCCAATCTCCTCTTTATTTCATGAGCTGCCTGCAGCTGTATCTGATGAGATAATCATCTCATCAGATACCCACTTTGTTGTTCTTTTCCTCTTAGCCCATCCCGACTTTTACAGAGAGAGAGAGAGAGAATCAGAGCCAGTGGTAATCATGTGTTTAGAAAAAGCAGATAAGATTTTATATTTTATTGGGAGATTACACATCTGTCCTTTTATCTCGGACGGCTGCCACGGAAATTGACGGTTTTTTAACAGCGTCGTCTTTGTGAGGGAAAGTGTCAACAATATGAGTCTGTATTTGCGCGTCTGTTTATCTTTATCTGATGTTGCCAGCTCTTCTCCACGGTGACTGACAACAGAGAATAAGAGAAAACGCTTCTCTTTAACTAAACCTGTCCATGCCAGCACACTCCTGACTGCCTTTTACTGCAGATTGTTTGCTTTAATTTGAGCATTCGGTTGCAGGCACAGTCATGCTTGAGTCTGTCTGTGCTGACTGGGCCTTTTCACACACAGCTTCACCTGCTGACTGACTGAGTCGTCTTAGCGTTACACGGTTATAGTGGTGTGCACAGATTTTAAAATGTGTGTTTTGTCCTCAGGTTCCTGTGTCCATGGCCATGATGAGCCCACAGATGATCACTCCTCAGCAGATGCAGCAGATCCTGTCCCCCCCTCAGCTCCAGGCCCTGCTGCAGCAACAACAGGCTCTGATGTTACAGCAGGTAAAACGCACAATGATTGACCCAAGGGCCAACATGACCCTGAATCAACTCATACTTAACACAACTAAAATGAATTAACAGAAAAAATATTGATGCAAGTCTTTTTTAAAAAAGTTCCCCAAAAAGAATTAATTCATGTTGTAAACTGACGTCAGCATGAAGCGCACAAAACTTTTTGTGCAAAAAATGTTTTTATGTATTATGCTTGGTATCAGACAGTTATTCCTAATGAGGACCAAAAACTGCTAATTGTTACAGTTTATTCTGTGCTTTCAGATGCATTACTTTGGGATTTATGGTCAGTCTTCCCTAACAAGTAACAAATATAAGAATATGCCAAAAGGTGCTCAAAGAAAAATTATTTTGTGACTTTTAAATACTGGATAGAGCCTGAGTCAAAATCTCCCCATTCCATTTTAGATCTTAATGTTCAAGGATCTTTAAAGAGTAGTGACATGTCGACACCATTACTCAAATTCTACACACGTTGTCAGCAGACTTCTTTTTTAGGTTTGGAAAACGTGCCTGCAGGTTTTTGCACATCTGCACACACAAAGATGCTTTTTAGCATCGAAACGTGAATCATGGTGAGTCAGGAGTGTGTTGATGCTCAACCCCCAGCAGAAGGGTTGCCATGTTGACACAACCTCTAGTAGATTTGTCAAATCCTCAGCTACACCAACTCATCCCCTCCTACCTACACGAGTAAAGCACACACTCTGTCCCGTAAAAGGGTGTGAATACGCCTGTTAACACCGTGGAGACAGAGGGGTAATTGCACAGTAGAGGTTGTCTAGAAAACACCACACACACACTCAGGAAAACCTATTGCGGGTTTAATAAGAGGTGGTAGCTTTAGGCGGGTATAAATTGCAGTGGGAAGATCTGACAACATTTATCATAATGGAAATGTGAAATGTGTCGGTTTTTCTGGAAACAGACATGCAAATGGTTGAGACGCTCCTCTCCAGTTCTCTTTTTTTTTCTCTTCTGTAACCAGTAACAAGGAGACGGACGGAGAGCGGTTGATAATGCACTCTCACTCACTGCACCACTAATAAAAACCACTGAGTTTAACATTGCTCTCCCACTTAATTAACCACAGTATGGACCACGCACTTAGTGTATATCTGCAAATCAGGCACTTTTTGCACACACACACACGCACGCTTACACACACAGGACAATCAACTAACACATCACTCACTGAAGCATTAAATTTCATATCCCCATGGTAATAGTGCTTTGTGAAAGAGTGTGTAAGTAAGTTTTACAGCTCATTGCTACAAAGCAGTTGTGTGTTTGTTCGTGCGCTGATTTGTGGATGTGTGTTTGTGTGTTAACCTTTAAGTTTCCTCTAACCTTTCCTCATACTATGGCTATGGCTGCTTTCCTTTTTTTTCCCTGGTGCGTTCACTAAAGTCAAGGTCATGGTAATAGGCTAGAGAGGTGAGTGCCTCACTTTCACATACACTTAATGTACAGATCCACTGAATCAAATCATTAAAAGACCTCAATTATCACTTAATTATTCCTTCAACTCACCACTCTCCAGCCAAGTGTGTGTGAGTGCATGTGTATGTGCTTGCATATGCACTTGTCTGTGTGATTAGGAGGCGATCGGGGCTAGTGACGCAGAAAAGAGAGATTAACTCTGCCTAAGGAGTGATAAAAGAGACGAAAGACAGATGGAAAATAAAGAAGGAGCAGCGAGGAGGAATGCATTTAAAATAAATTAAGGACAAGAAGGAGCGTCATAGGGGAAAAGCTTTAAATTGTGCAACAAAAAAAAAAAAGAAAAGACAAAACTATGGTTGAGTTGAGATTGATACTGAGTAATGTGAAAAATTACACAGAGTGTGTGGCGAGGATGGGCAGCGGTGTGTAGTCTGCTCACAGGGTCAGACGAATGAGAGACTGAAGCAACTGCTGCGCTGTGAAGTCATTCTCCGCTGAAAAGCCTCTTTGAACATTTGATGCACCATGAAACAAAGACAAACTGCAGACGGACACATGTACAAGCTGTTCTCCAGAGAATTCTGTTCACACACACACACACACACACATGCACGCTCGCACAGCAACAAACACTGTGGTCATTTTCCTCTCTGCCTTGCAGCCCTCCTCAGTGAGATTTTTATCTTAATGGAGCTTCCTTGGTAAATTAATGATTAGTAACTCAAACAAACAGACAAGCTGTGGCCAGTGTGAGGGCTTGTATGTGTGTGTTTGCAAGTACATAGGAAAGAGTGTGTATGTTTGTTTTATAAGAACAATTTATTTTTAACCCGGTTATGCTAGTTTATTGGGCTAAAGGGCTTTCTTAAAAAAGAAAGGAACACCTTTTCAAGTAAAGTGGAAAATAATAATAATGATAGTAATATCTTACCTATTGTAAATAACTTTTCAACAAACCTCAGTTTGAGGAAACTGTTTAATTCTGACTAGACTGACAAGCTAACGGCTAGTCCGAACTGGACCAAGACAGAGGTGGTTTGCTGCGATTTTAAAGCTATTTTAAAAAACTTAGGGTTTCATGCTAATGCTATTATATAAGATATATAAACACCAGAGGCTGCAACACACAGAGCAGTGATCAAACCCACTCAGGCTAACCATTAGCTCATCAATCCAGTCAGGTACTGATCTCTGTTTCCCCAAACTGAGGTAGTTTAAAGTGTTTTCCACAGCAGGTGGGATGCTAGTCATTCCACAGACTCCACTTCAAAAGATCCAAACTACCATTTAAACAGACATAAAGCTTTTTTCCTGTCACTCCATTAGATCATAACTTATGCTGAAGGATGTACAGCTAAAAATATAATCATCCATAACCTCGAGCCACTTCTCTTATCTGCACATGGTATCCAAAAAAGCCAGTGTAAGATTTACTGTCTCAGACCCTTAGCAGCAGAGCATAGGAACGCTCCCACATAGCCAGCAGGTGTTTTATGACAGCAGTTACAGTAAATTCTGTCTAAAAATATTTCACATTTTCTCATCTTTGGGTTCAGGACAGTTGTGTTCAGTCTTGTAGTCTTTTACAATACGCTCACCTGCAGGTGCATTTCTGCTCCGCTGCCTGAGCGTCAGCCTGCATTGTGCCACGGTAAATTCCTGCAACACAGAGCTTGAGTTCTGTGAATAATCCGAGAGGGCTTAGCCTTGACGTACACAATTACTTTGCTACACAGCTTGACACAGTGTAACAGCTGCACAATGTACCTCAGCGGGCTTTGCTAGGTCTCTGTTTGCTTGTTGCGCATGGTTTGTCACTGAAGTGCACACAGCCACAACAATAAGCTGCGAGCTGAGGAATCGAAAGCAGCTGTATTATTTAAGTTACATTATCTGACTACAGTGGGACACCTCAGCACTGGAAATCTATATTGTGACTCGTTCGCCTCATCTTTCTCCACCCCTGTCCTCCCCCTGCCTCCCCCTTTGTGTGCCTGTCTCTAGTTACAGGAGTACTACAAGAAGCAGCAGGAGCAGTTACATCTCCAGCTTCTGACTCAGCAGCAGCAGCAACAGCAGCAGCAGCAACAACAGCAGCAGCAGCAACAGGCTGGGAAGCAAGCAAAAGAGGTGAACTTCAGCGAGAACACACACACTCACACAGCTTAGGTACACTCTGTATAGGACATAATTACCCTTAAATGCAGTAAAACATGAAGAAATCATATTGAAAAGAGTAACGTTTAGCACGGGGAAACCAACTTTTTCTAAGCAGAAGATGCAGTGACCTTTGTTTAGCCACATTTCTGATGATAAAAACAAATCGGTTTTATTGAGTTTGAATTCTGTACAGTAGATCTCACTTGCAATGCTTTTAATTTGAAAAGGAGCTCAACAGTGTTTTTAGTTGTAAAGTTTTGATGGCGACTGTACCTGTGCATCACATAATTATTTGAAGGAAAGCACCAAAAAACATGGTTTGTGCAACTTTCACTTTAAGGTCACTACACAAATAACAGTCTAGTGTAGTCCAACTGCAACAGAACATTTCATAAAACTTCCAGAGAAGGACATGCAGTATGTAAGCTGTGCTTAAACTCCACATAAAGACTAATCTTGGGTCTTTTTCTACCTCCAAATTGACATGTCAAAGAAGAAAAGGGTTTTGTGTCATGCGACACCTGTCTGCCTTCTCCTCTGAAATATAAAGAGAAACTGCCACTCTCTTAATTGTTAATGTCACTAACACACAAGCCTCTCCTGCTTTCACTTTGTCTCCTCTCTCTCTCTCTCTCTCTCTCTCTCACACACACACACACAAATGTACAATAACACTCTCTAAAACAAGTTTTACCACCGCTGTGGTTCAGCAGAATATCGACAGATCAAAATGTGCCACAAACATTTGAATCAGAAAAATTAGACCTAATTACTGTTCTGATCTGTGTCTACGTGCCCAGTGAGAACGCTCTCTGGACAAAAATAATTTTTTCAGTGACGCAGAGGACACTGCCGGAGAACGCTTTCAATGGAAAAACCTCACGAGACCAGAGAAACGCATGAGAAGGCACATCCTAGATTTGTCCTCCTCTTCTTCCATTGCTTCATCGTCTTCTCCCAGTAGGCAGTAACGCCCCCCCACACACCCACCACCTACACCTCACCCCCAGCACAGTCCAGCCCACATGCTCCTCACTGACAGCGGTCGACCAACTGAACCGTGACCAAAGCAAACCAGTTGTGGTTGACTTGCATGTTGAGCGAGTGTCTGAAGCGTTCCTCCCTGCGCTCTGCCACTGTCCCACTTTTCAGGTTGCTTGTCCTGTAACAATGAGACAAGTGCAAACACTGGTCATACAGCTACACGTGCACGCAGACAGGGAGCGAGAGGCTTGACGTGCGATGGTTCACTGCCCGAACACATCCACCTGGGGGATTGTGGCTCCCCTAGGAGCTGATGGGACTGAGGCTCTCTACAGCAGCGATGGTTTTTTCAGTCAAAACAACATGTCTGTAGGGATTCCTGTCTTTTTGTATGAATAGCTGTACGTGTTGTGCGATATCGAGTCAGATGTTCTGAATTGAAAGGTTGATGTGTTTGTAAGTCGTCAACCAGCTGAAATGCTGTGGAAGAAGAAGAAGGAAGGCTTAAATAAATCCTCTTCTTCTTCTTCGCCTTTTGGAGTGTTTTACATCAGTAGTTTTGACTTTTTGCCCTTTTCCTTCTCCACTGCAATTCTTTTTCACTTTCATGGCTTTGTGGAAGTGATGCGTTGAAAGAAAAACTGTATGTGTGATTTGAGGCTGTGTTTTGTGTGTCGCTGGAGCATTTGGGACTGGTCAGGAGTCAGCTTAATGAAGTGACTCTGACCATCACAAAAGATGCATGCCTGTGTGTGCGTGTGTGTGCTTGTGTGTGTGTGTGTGCGTGTGTGCATGTGTGTGTGTGTGTGTGTGCATGTATGCGTCTGTGTGACTGGCAGGCTCAGACAGTGTGTGATGTGCTCATAAATCACATTGACAGCCTGTTACTGCGCTAGCTTTGGCCACTCAGCCACAGCTAATGTAAACAGAACACAGACACACTTACACACACAGTGTGTGTGTGTGTGTGTGTGTGTGTGTGTGTGTGTGTGTGTGTGTGTGTGTGTGTGTGTGTGTGTGTGTGTGTTTCAAAGAACCATGGTCATATCTCAGGAGAGAATGAGAGACAGGGGAGGGAGAGGGGAGGAATAAAATGGACAGACAAGTTTGAAAAGGAGGGCCAGGAGAGGTCTGGACAGAAAGAAAAGGAGGTGGAGGAGATCGGTCAGGTGGGACCTTCTGATCTGGGTAAACCAGATTATTGCAACTAATATCAATTTGGTGATTTAGTTGAGAAAGTTCTAAATAGCTCAGCTGGACCAAAACACATCTAACATCTGCTTCTGTGGATGTTTTAAAGTTGTAGTTTAGTCCCTTTTATGTGTCAGTATGGAGGAAATGACTGGTGTAGACTCAGCAGAGCAGACAGCATCAGATAAAACTCCACTTATTAAAACTCCTGCCTGTTCACAATTATATAATGCAGAAGTGTCAACACAAAAAGCACTCGGCTATTAAACAGCTTTTATCCTGCTGCAATTAGAACCGCTGAACCAAAATGGAACTGCTCAATTAGCACTTGATTCTTTTATTAACTGTCCTCTTTTAGACTCATTGTCTTTAGCTTATGTCAAGTTGTTCAATTTAATGTGATTTAATTGAAAGTTTTTGTTTATTTATTGTTGAAAATGCTTAAGTATATCTGTGATGGACTGAAAACCTGTCCAGGGTGTATCCTGGGAACTTTTACTGATGGATGGATGGATGGATGGATGGATGGATGGATGGATGGATGGATGGATGGATGGATGGATGGATGGATGGATGGATGGATGGATGGATGGATGGATGGATGGATGGATGGATGGATGGATGGGATTGCATACTTCTCCTAAAGTTGCCTCAGATGAGAAGGGCTTGCAATTGGTGGCCAATACACAAGACTACTTTGCAAATAGTTTGATACAAAACTTGTGTTGCAAAGTTTTTTGAAGTTGTTCAATGTTACAGTGATTCAACAGCAAGGCCCTGCTACTTGCTCGAGGAAATTGAGAATCCCAACTAAAGCAAAGACATCTTGGAAACTGAAAAATAAAATAAAAATAATGAAAAATGACATTGAACAAATAAAGATATACAATAAAGAAGTGATAAGTCCCATGTAAACTTAAGATTTTAACAAGCTTATTACTGTTATGGTTTCCTTCTGTAAATTTAAAAAGGTTTTCTCTTGGAACAGTCCATGTATAAATTGTGTTTCAACGTTTCTTTAAAAAAACGTATCTGTAAACATCCACAAACAGTCTATAATCTCCGAAGACAACACCTCAGAAAGGAAGTGACCTGTTTGCCCTTCCTGTGAGTTCTCTGTTCAAAGATTTCCAGGCTGCCACAGTGTTTCTCTCACACACACACACACACACACACACACACACACACACACACACACACACACACACACACACACACACACACACACACAAAACGCTGTATTTATTTATTTTCCAACCCCACCAGTTATCAGTGAGAGATAAAGTACTTCTCTCAGAGGGGTTGGTTGTGCAGGGTAAGGTTGAGGCAGAGGCTTCATGTAGTACAGCACAGTCCAGGTCTGCTCCAGACTGGGACAGCAGGAAAGGAGGAGGGGGTCACCATGACACACACACGCATGCATTATCACCCAAGGCTATGAAGTCTCCACTGTCCTTTTAACCTCTTTTAATCCTTTTCCTTACATCCTTTTGGTTAGCCTCATGCTTCTGTTTAGCTTTTGATGTGAGAGTAAATAAAGTCATGAATACCTTTTTGAACCAACCTTTTTACCATATATTTATTTGCTCTACATAATTTTCATATCAAACAGAGTGAAAACCACATAACTTCACTAACCTCACCCTGTCTTTGTCCTCCGGCTAACAGCAGCTGGGCAGTAAGCAGCTGGCCTTCCAGCAGCAGCTGATCCAGATGCAGCAGCTTCAGCAGCAGCACATCCTCAACCTCCAGAGACAAGGCCTGGTCCCCCTGCAGCCCACCGCCGCCATGCAGTCTCTTCAGCAAGGTGCGTGCACACACACACACACACACACAGAGCCCTGACCATACAACACTTCATGAAAACAGGCATATCCTGACAAACACGAGCCTAACCGCATGCACACACACACTCACGTGCACACACAGTCCAGCGCCCAACGCTGCCTGTGAAGCCTGTTAAGTTAATCAGCCTATAAAAGATAAAAGAGGACGTGATTGGTGGGTTTGTGGAAGGTACTCATTTAGATAATAAGTAAAATATGCCACTAAGCCTCCTGCTTAGAGACGTGTGGATGTGTGTGTGTGTTTGTACTTGAGATTAGCCAGACGCAAGAAAATCATCTTTCTGCTTTTTGCTGTGCCCACAGGATTTTTTTCTCCTTTCTTTCTTCTCTGAAATTTCTCAGAACGATAAATGTTGACTGTTGCTGGGCCGCCCTTAGTGAACATTCACAGCAGCGCTTCGCATCGACACACTATCTCACTCTCAGAGAATGCCTTAGGGGCCCTAAAGTGCCCGTAACATTGCTAAAGCGCTGACTGAGTTGACCAAACAGACCCATTTCCTTCCCTCTGTCTCTGATCTCTCACTTTTTCCCCTCATGCAGACACACACACACACACACACAGACACACACACAGACAAATTGGAATGAAACAAATCTAAGAGAGTTTCTAAAAGTTTCGTGTACAGGTTTACAGATTTTTTTAAGTAAGGAGAGTGAAAATTAATATTCAACGTCTCCTTCTCTCTCTTTCTCTCCCTCTCACTTCTACTCTCTCTGTGTATCAGACTGGAATTTCCCTGCAGTGTGAAAGAGCTGGTCCATTGTGACAGCTCAGCCAGGCGTGAGCCGGAGCATTCCTCTGACCAGCCATGCCACACAAACACACAAACCCTCACTCACAAACACCTGCACACACAAACACACACTCTACCGCCCTGCTTCAATAGGCTGTTGTGGTGGTACGGGGGTAACATGAGTGGTCCTGCTATGGTTCGGCTTGATTTCTAGTAAAATGGAGGCAGTGGGTGATCAAAAACCTAAAGAGGGCTGGGAAAACAGCTTTTTATAAGTCCTGTGTTTGGGCAATTTACTTTGATTGTTTTGGAATTTTCTTTGTCTTCAACTTCAAAACCTTCTTAGGAAAAATACAAAATTTCACCAGAAACATGCTGTTCTTCTCAAACTATTTGTACCTGTTTTGCAAGTTTGGAAAAAGTTATACAAGAAGTTTCAGCAAACTCCTGATTAATTTATTACAAATCTTGTTTTTTACATGCATTTTTTTAAATCACAATATTCATAGTCTTTCTGAAAAACATTTTTTAAAGCTTATTTATTTTGAAACGACTGGACTCATGTCATTTGAGCTTCTCATCACAACAGTTCCAGCCCCTTCACACTTCTCTAATCGTCTCCACAGATTGGTTTAGTTCCTTGGATAATTCATGCATGTGCACGCACACACACAAACATTCACAGATATTCGTGCACACACACACCACTTCATTCTTCCAGAGTGAGAATTTTTGTTTTGGCGGGGCCCGGAGAAGAATGCAGACAAAGCAGACATAATATTTGGATTGCTGCGAGGTCTCTGTATGTGCATATGTGTGTGTGCATGCTAAGATCCATTGGCTTTGGCATTTTAGGCGTCTCTCTTTCACTGTGAAATCCGACCAGAAATAACACAGCTGGAACCAGAAGAAGCTCAAAGTGTGCGCCCGCTCTTTATTACACAAATCTAACTGCTGATGAAGACTTGATAGACCAGTCTTGCTGCTCTGTGCTAATGTATGCTCTTATTGGGGGCTAATAGGACAACGTCTCTATCTAAATGAACGGAACAAGGGTCCCTAATGTGTCTCTGAGATTGACAGGAGTGATGGCGCTAATGGACAGTACCAGATCCCAACAAAGCATGGGATGTTACCATAAAATCACCCTTTGGAGTGGTTTAGTTAGTCCGTGGCACCAGCTGATTTATGTCCCCTGTGTGTGTCTGATTTATAGTTTGAGTCAGCTTAACCCAGTCTGTTATCATGTTTGCTCTAAGAACTGATAGGTTAAGCTGCCTTTTTGTCTTTCTCGCTGCAGCAATGTGTCCGTCAGACCTCCAACAGCTGTGGAAGGAGGTGTCGGGGGTGCCGAGCACAGAGGAGGCCCTCAAACAGGCCGAGGGCCTGGACTTGAGCACCAACAGTTCTAATTCTACCTCAGCCTTCCCCAAAGCTGCCAGTGCTCACATTCCACTGCACAGCCTGCCGAATGGACAGAGCCACACCCCAAAGAGAGACAGGTACAGCTTTCACAATAAGACCCATCCAGTCATTAATCTGTCCTCTGTGTGACTTCTTACTATCTCTTATTCAATTTTACTCCATCTATTTTAGGAACTTTAACTTTTAAGCTTCTTAATAATCTTTTGCACTCACAAATTTGCCACATCATACATCATCAAAGTACAAAAACCTTGAATTCAGTGTGACTGTTGAGGATGGTGGGTTCTGGAGAAGGAAAGGTTTGGGGATGAAGGTTTAATCCAGAGATGAATATATTGTGGACATTATCAAGCATGCATATGGCAGCTGTATTCGTGTTGTCCCGTGGCTGTGCTGGACACTCATGGGTTTGTCTTCATCTTCAAGAGCCAGACTGTTTGAGTGGATATCCTCCTTCACCAAGGCAGACATTGGAGATGACCATGTTCCTCTTTACTCCAAAGGCAGCCAACCTCCCAGCAGCCAGTGAGTAGCATTGACACACACACACGCACACACACACACTAACGAGTGGATGAGACTGAGACAGGCAGTGACATGAGACCTGGGTGATCTGATCACAAGTGGACAGATCTCAGGCCAGACTGAGGTGAATAAAAAACATGTTTATGTTTCAATTTTATTTCAGGTGACTTGGGAACGTCAATAAACCTATAGATATTTAGGCGATCATGTTTATTTGCATGTAAATCAGCTAAATGAGGTCTGATCACTAAAGGTGGATTTTACTGCCAGGTGTAAATACTCATACTGTCCACTTCTGACCAGATCAGCCAGGACTCACGACAGGTCCAAACTTGGCCATGAAAGGACACATTGTTGGAGTTTGGTGTCCTTTAGCGCTGCTTGCACTAGATCATTCACCCTGAGGTCTGACCACTTTTGAGGGGGTCAGAGTGTTAGCAGGAGGTCCGTTTGAGTGAGAATGTCACACACCATCATGCTTCAGCTGCAGCATGCTGAAGGTTTCCCTACAGAGTTGGTTTCTGGGATCACAAAGGGAGTAGCATTACTGTGTTAGCCTGCTAAGCTAATGCATGGCTGATGTGGAGGGGAATGTGGTTACCAGCAGTTTGTCATGTCTGCTGTCTGAGCTGCTTCTGAGTTGACTCAACCACAGCCTACACACACACACACACACACACACACACACACACACACACACACACACACACACACACACACACACACACACACACACACACACACACACACACAGTCCAGCCTGCACATCTGATCAGGAAGAGGAGGAAGACAGACAGGGAGACATGTTTCCATCTGCAAGACAAATGGTTTTTGTTAGACAACCTTCTGATGTTGATTTGGGAGAATCCCTATCCCAGTCTACACGTCCGCGCGCATGCACACACACACACACACACACACATCCATGGTCATGTAAATAAATGTGGAGACAGCAGTTGCCGGCACCAATCCAGGTCTGAACCACATCTGCTACTGGACCTGCCACACACACACACATGCACAAATTCAGTTATTGAATATGTCCAAACCAAACCTGGCCTAGTCTTTCATCATTGCACGTGCACAGGAATATACACACATGCACTCGTAAAGTTGAACAGAGACACACACACACACACACACTCACAGACTCACCACAAAAGAACAACCAGCACATGATGGCAACCACCAACAATCAGTCATGGCTGGTTGGTCCTGTGCCGGCTCCGTGTCAGCTCCCGAAACAGCAGAAAATGCACCAACACTAATACACACAAACATGTGCAAAACACACACCAAAGGCAGAGAGACAGGTCACGGGACTTCAAAAGTGACCAATTGTTGGACCAATTCCCTCATTTGCCTGGCTTCTGTAACTAACCCCACTTTGCTCTATCCTCCTCTCTGTGCACTTGGCTCGGAGACGTGCACAAACCAATCACAGCTAACCACACTCAGATGGCTGCACTGATGCATGCTGCTGCTATTACTCTCTTTGCATGTGTGTGTTTGAAAAAGTGACAAAGTTTTTCTTTTTCTAAGAGCATAATCAAACTTTATTTGGTGTTTATTTTATACAAAACATATAAAAAGGCGTACACGCTTTAATTTTTGTCCAAACTTTATGTGTTTCCATAGTCACGAGGAGCAGAGCAGCTCCCATCCTCTCTACGGACACGGAGAGTGTAAATGGCCCGGCTGCGAAGCACTGTGTGAGGACATGGGACAGTTCATCAAGTGAGTCAAGAAACGTACATGATTTACCGCAGAATATTTTAGAAATGTCATTAACTGTTCCATTCCCAATTATTAATAGTCATGCATACATCAAAATAAATATAGTTCCCCTGTGAGTTTTCTTTTCTTTTTCAGGTGTAAATTTAAATAAATCCGACCTATATTAGCAAAAATTTTGTACCAAGCTGAAACTTTAATTTTTTTCCACAAAACAAGCACACGTCAGTCACAGACATCTCTGTGGAGTTCTCTGTTTCCTGATTTTATAATTCATCTTTTGCACTCTGTTGCATCACATTCGCTCCGGGGCACATACACGCACACACTCACACACACCGATACACACGTTCGCTTTTCTGTAAAACTCTTGTGTTTTCTTAAAGATCTTTTGGGCATCTTGTACAAGTTTAAGACTGAGCATCACCTTCTTATTTCTTCTTTGTCTTATTTTGCTTTACTCTTCCCCTCCGCTCTGTGTTCTTTGCCAATTTGAAGACCCAGTGTGATGCTGAAGTACTTTGGGGGCCTTGGTGCTCTCCTGCCTCCTCCTCTGTCACACATGCTCCCAACAAAAGGCTTCACAAGCCCCCAAACGACACCCTACACAAACTCACACTCATTATCAGCGTGGAGCTTGTAGGTATTTGAACAGCGGAGACGTTAATAAGCGAGGGTGATGAAATGAGTATTCACTCACACGTACTCATATAATCACAGAAGTGTGCGCGGTGATCGTGATGGCATCGGACAGTCAGATCAAAGCTCGCAGGCAGGCTGGGAAAGTTTGGAGAGGAAAGCTGTTGTTTGGTGTCTCATTTCACGTAGCCCCGGGGCAGATGGAAGGAGAGCGAGCGCTGGAGAGAATGTGTGTGTGTGTGTGTGTGCGTGTGTGTGTGTGCGTTAGAAAAGAGATGAAATAAAATAGAGGCAGCGACAGATAATGCCGTCAGTCCAACTGCGCGCTCCCTCCCAGAGAGCCTTAGTCATCGCCCCAGGAGGGGAAAAGGGTAGAGCGGAAGAACAGAGGAGGGAGACACTCCACTGTTTCAGGTCTTTCTTCTCCTCCTTTTGCTCTGCCCTCCTCCTCCTCCCTGTCCTCTGGTATAATACTCCGGCTGTGGTCGCCGAAGCTGGGTGTAATGTGGGTTAAAGCCTTGTCTGCCAGCACTCAGAGGAGTAAACAGAGCCTCATTGTCGAGACACACTGAAAAAAAAAAAGAAAATCCAGCTACTGTTTATGGCCCTGCTATAGAGAGAGAGAGAGAGAGAGAGAGAGAAAGAGAGAGGAGAGGGAGAGCAAGGGAGGGAGCTGGGGGCCAGATTCAGTTGGACTAAGTGTGAATCATAGGAATTTGGGGAGTTGCGGGGGCAGAGGAGTGGGAAGGGGGAGAGTGGACAGAAGTGCGAGTGAGTTATAGAAAGGGGTGAGAGAGGAGGGGTGAGATCATGTTTTTGTTATTATTATCATGCACTTGTGTTGAGCCATCTATCTGCCTAGATTAGTCGTGCCATGACATCATTGTTTTTGTTTCATTTCGAGTCTCCGCCTCAAATTGCCAAACGTCTAACCCTATGCTTTCACACACACACACACACATGCACAAATTAGCTTGTGTAACTTATAATATCACTTTTTCCCTCAATAAACACGTTTTTTTAAATTGCTTACAAAGATTATGAGGTAACACACATCAACTCAGTGCAATATAGATGGACACTCTGTTTGTTCGGGCAGCAGCCTGTGAATAACCTTGGTGATGACAGAGGGGAGATGGGAAAGATCAAGAAGGTCCTCTCACACTGGAGGAAACAAACAGCGCCCCCATTCTCTCTCACACACACACACATGTGACTCACCAGTGCTAATAAGTGGAGTGAAGTTTAGCTAACAGAGTCTTAAGATAAGGCTCTGTGCGATAACACATGAGCTCATATCCAGGTGGCTGTCTTGGATCGTGGCTCGCCCCGAACCAGTGAAGTATACACACCAAACACAGCTGCTGTGGCCTCCGCTAGACACAATCAACCTCCAGGGCTGGAGTTTATTTTTATAGCACTGAAACAGCTTATAACTCAGTCTAAACAAACGAGGAAGAAGTGTGATTGCAGGCATCTTTTATTTAACAGCCGTTACTTGGTGTAACAGTGATCTTCTAGAGGATGTGCTTTTATTTTGGTAGTTTGTAGGGATTAAACATGTGGAATTTTGGGTTTAGAAACAAAATCCCCCCATCAGTTGGTTTTCCAATACAAGTTTTCCAAAATTAAAATTGCTCTAATATGTGTTGTTGTCATTTCTTAAAAAGTACCATAATGGAGTGTGCAGACTCTGGTTCCAAAATCACAACAGCACCACCTGTTAGCAGAAGATCTTGACTTCACTTTTGACCAACAGAGTGCAAAAACGATGCATCTTTTGTCTCTCTTGACTGGGTTGAACTTATTCCTCCGGTTCTGTTTTCTCATCTCCTGTAGGCACCTGAACAATGAGCACGCCCTCGATGACCGCAGCACTGCTCAGTGCAGAGTCCAGATGCAGGTGGTGCAGCAGCTGGAGATACAGGTGGGTCTCACACACACATACACACACACATATACATGGACTTCATTTTCATAAGCTCACAAACAACATTACAAAGACTGTTTCAGCCTGTCAGTGGCAGAAACTTTGTCTTAGGCGGGGCAGAGTTTATGGAGAGCAGTGGAGCTTGTAATTTAAAAGGAGCAGTCAGCAGGGAAGCTGCCATCGCTGCTCCAATTATAAAGCTGCTCTGGTCACCAGTAAGAGAGAGTGAGGCTGAAACAGAGGGGAGGGGGGGGGGGAGAGACAGCAGCGTGCATGTGGAGAAGTGGGCTCTTTTTCTCACACTCTTGAAACATCTGAACGCTCAACTGGAAACTTTTCCTCGATTGTCGCGTTAAAAAAGTTCAAAATAAAGTGGAGTGAGTGTGTTAAATTTTTCTAACACACCACTAACATCCCTGTGTGTGTGTGTGTCCAGCATTAGGGTCAGCTTTTGTGTTTGTGGCGGTGGTAAACATCGTTTAGCCGAACCCCTGAAGCCACCAGCAGGCAACACAAAGTGACAGAGAGGCAGCTGGTGTCACATCACATCAGAACGGCCGTCTCTCTCTCTCTCTCTCTCTCTCTCTCTCTCTTTCCTTGACGTGTCACTTCATCCCTCACTAGTGCACAGGAAGCCCACCGCTCTGCCGTCGCAAACACAACTGACACACACCCCTACTTGTACACTGACACACATCTCTGAAGTGTGGGAGTTGGTTAATGGTGATGTCTATCTCTGCGTGCATTTCTGGGAGCTGCGCTTGTTCGTGCATCATGAAAAACAACACCACACACACACAGAGACACACAAAGGATGCTGCATCTCCACAGGCTGTAGCCATTAAACAGCAGTTAACAAAGTCAAACGGGGGCGAGTGTGTCTTCAGGCGAGTGGAAGTGTGAGAGAGAGAGCTGCGGGTGTCATGTTCCTCTCTCTCTCTTTGCCTGAGGTGTAATTGTATTTGTAATTCTGTGTCAACACTGCATTAAATCAATCTAAGTGGAATGAAATGAGATGACATACATTTGAAGGCATCCGCCCTCATGTGTACGTGTGTGCTTTGCAGCTGGCGAAGGAGAGCGAGCGACTTCAGGCGATGATGACCCACCTGCACATGCGTCCCTCAGAGCCCAAACCCTTTAACCAACCTGTGAGTACACACCTGCACCACCAGGTCCACATCGCAGGCCATTTCCTGTCTTTTCCTTTTCTTCTTAGGACTTTTCATTCATCTGTTTCTCTCCAGCTTGGTGTTTATGCCCCCTATTGTTCAAAGAGGGTTAATGTCTAATTTCTAAACCTAAAACCCATTTTTTTTGTAGTTCCTTTCACTTTTTTCTTTCCTTAAATGTGCACTGGTGCAGAGTGGTTCATTTCCCAGAAAATTATGATTTCACATTCCTCCAAATCCACACACACACATTCATACTGCGTACAGGTTGAAATTCAGGTTTTTTTTATTTCTCCTCCAGCCTTTCTCTGTATTTTCACAGAATTCTAGTAAATGGAGAAGATATTTGATGTGTGTGTGCATGTGTGTGTGTGTGTGTGTCTGTCCACAGCAGTTGGTGAGGTTGTTATTAGGAATCTAATGAATATTTCATTATTCAGATTGACGAGGAGTCTTATTAAAATATGAAGATGTTGAAATTAATTGTCAATTAGAGGTGGAGTGTCTTAATTTGAGAATATAAACGGGTGCAGCTGAGTGGCAATGTGTGTGTGTGAGTGTGTGTCTGGATGATGTGTTGATCACGAGGGGATCAGCTGCCATTATCATCTAATGGGAAATCAGGAAGAGGCGTGTTCTGTCACCACTGGAGACGAGCCTCGGGGTCAGGGATTGGAGGAGGAGGGGCAGAGGAGGAGCATCAGGAATGGAAACAAAGCTTGGCCTCAATTAACGGTGTTGGACTGTTGCCGTGGTGATGGGGCAGGGTTGCGGCTTTAATGAAGTACCTGTTAAACAGCCCCGCCCCCTTCCAAGTCAACTTAAATGGTACAGAGAAGGGTCAAAGTAGAGAGGAGGTGATTCACACATTTTACATAAATCTAGACGACGCATACACTCAGACACATTCAGTGGTTTTAATTAGTTCTAAACTTGCAGCCCTGCAACCGGTCTCCCAGAGAGACTGGGAGTACTGGTTCTGTGTGTGTTTGTGTGCGTCTGCAAGGCTCTGCCTAATTGGGCCGAATTGGGCCGTGAAGACTTCGCCGCCACAAAGTGCATGTGTATGTTCCCTCCGTACAAACACGCTGTCGTGTGGTTTTGTTTTTGTAAGCTCAGGGTTAATTGCAGCCAGCGCTGTGTGTATAAATATACGTGCACGTTCAGAGTGTGGGGTTGTGTGCACATGATAGGGCCGTATATTCACAGGACATGCTCAAGGCCTCACGTTTGGTTTTTGAGATTTTTTTTTATTATCTGAGTTCGCATTAGGAGTGCTTCCTGATTAAAGCACCACCGAGTAAATTCATGTCACTGTTTGGAGCTATTTCCAGTTGTGTTTGTGTGTTTTCTATATTTTATAAAAGGAAAAACGGGAAGTTTAAAAAGCAAATCACTTGTAGTGAAACTCATAAGATCACAAGTTCAGAGAGTTGATGCAATGACATTGTGATGAAACACACTTCTAGTGTCTCAGGTTTTAGAAGAATCATAAAGTCAGATCTGTCTCTGTGTGTTTTATAGCTGAACCTGGCTTCCAGTGGCTCCCTGTTAAAGAGGGACACTGAGGTCTACCCAGAGGGTCTACCCCACCCCCCCACCTCAGCTGCCACCCCTATCACCCCTCTGCGCCAGGGCCCCTCCGTCATCAGCTCTTCCAGCCTGCACACACACTCCCACTCCCACACACACCCCGTCGGGCCCATACGTCGGCGCAACTCCGACAAGTACTGCACCCCTATTGCCTCAGGTACGCTAACAAGCGCCGCTAACTTTCTGTGGTTCTCACGTCAACGTTTATGCTCTTGTTTGTTGAATACTTAGGTTTTTACAATGATTTGATGGTTTTTTAAATCATTTTATCAGAGCTCGCTCAGAACTGTGAGTTCTACAAGAACGCTGATGTCAGGCCTCCCTTTACCTACGCCTCTCTTATACGTCATGTGAGTTCCACCAGAGACCCTTCTCATGATCTCCCTCCACCTGAACCTTCTTCTAACATCCATCCTGACTCTTCTTCTGTCCTCAGGCCATTCTGGAGTCTCCAGACCGACAGTTGACTCTCAATGAGATCTACAACTGGTTTACACGGAAGTTTGCGTATTTCAGGAGAAATACCGCCACATGGAAGGTAAAGGAATGCTGCATTTGTATTGCATTTCCTTTAATATTGGGTTAAATTCCTGATAGTCTTTGTGCGGCTTCTCAAAACCCTGTGTTTTAGGGTTTAGGCATGTTTTGAAGTAGAAAAGCCTCTGGGACGCTGTGAAACATTTAGTAAACTCCCTGACGAATGCCGTTTGCAATTTGTCACCAGCAGTCTCAGTTTTAGGTAGTAAAAGTTTGAACAGCAGATCCTAGCTCAGAGCTTTAAAGCCACCATGAAGAAAAGGACATTTGCAGTCTGGTTTTCTTGTGCTCTTGGGAATATTCACCACTTTAAATGCCTTAATTCCACCTTTTTCAGCTCATCTGCTCAGATCTGACTTGTATTTACTACACTTTCACTTTTCAGAGGATACATGTTTTATTTCCCAAACATCTCCCTCCTGCAGCTCAGCTCATTGACCCAGTAAACTAACATCAGCCTCTTCACATGAAATAAAAACACCAATCCGTCTTTTCTTCATCCCTGTCTCTTTTGCACACACTTAGACTGATCCCATCATTGTGGGTGCTGACTCTGTTTTTTTTAACAGAAGCCCCGCTCTAATTTAGAAGTGGAAACGAGAGGAAGTGAGGGAAAAGCACAAGCTCTCTCCTTCAAAACGCTTCAACCAAGGAGGGAGGGATGAGGATGATGAAGGAGAGAGAGGTGCTGCAAAGGTTAAGAGACAGGGTGGCAAGAATATCTTCACCTCCTCATCTGACTTTTATGAATTTTAACTATTAATGCCCGGCATCTGTTTCCTTTGCCATTTGTCTGGAGGACCTTTAAATATAGCTCGACGTGGCCTTATGTATTTATGTAGCAGCTGGGTGAGTCAAATGGGCCCGTGGAGATGTGCATCCTTTAATAAGTCGTTATATTTCATGAGGAGAGCAGCCTGTGTCAGGGAGGGGAATCAGTGATCGGAGGAAAAGATGAGAAAAGGGGTGATTCTGCTCTATTTCTCCAAACAGAGGCTGTTCTGGGCACTGTTTAATGTGCAATTATTTTATAACATTCACACAGAAACACACCAAAATGTGCCCAAAAGAGATTAAAATCATTTGAATTTAAAACATTTTAAATGTAACTTTACGCTTCACCGTAAGTATCAGCAATTTTGTCTTTGATATTTTAAGCAGGATCTTATTTATTACTTTTAAAAAATATATTACCTTTCCCATAATGCATCTGGCTACAGTGTCGCCCTCGTTTTTCTGTGTTAAAACACCAGTTACACCTGTGACCCTGAAACCAGGGAGCCTGCTTTGTCGCTTCTTTTTGCTGCACACAGTTCAACCCTCCCCTTCAACATTTCTGCCTCCTGTTGTTGTGCCCCCCACCGCCCCGCCTCACCCTTCTGCTCCCCTCCCCCCCTCCTCCCCTCAGTCCGAGGGAGTGGAGATGAGTGGCACATGTGCTGTGACCCACTGTAAATGACTGCTAATGTTTTAACTGGGAGAATTAGGCTTTCATCACGGAGACGAATGCAAATAGCACGGCAATAGCGCCAGCGTCTGGTGTGTGTTTGTGTGTGTGTGTGTTTGCACTGTCAGGGTGGCAGGCGGAGATTGGGGTCAGACTCATTTACAAAACTTAGCATCACGGCTTGGGGGGTGTTGAGGGGATGCAGGAGAGGAGGGGAGAGAAGGGTTCCTCCGCTGATTATGGCTTGTGTAATTACGTGTGTGTGTGTGTGTGTGTGTGTGTGTGTGTGTGTGTGTGTGTGTGTGTGTGTGTGTGTGTGTGTGTGTGTGTGTGTGTGTGTGTGTGTGCGTGTGTGTATGCGTGTGTAATTACGGCAGAGAGTGATGCGTGCCTGGCCTGTCCCTCCCTCTCGGCTTAGAACAGCGTGTCAGAGAGAATATGCAGGATTTAATTATAGACGAATTAAAATTGGTAATGAAATTGGGCATGAACAAACTACAAATAGCAGATGAAAAGGGAGGCCTGTCCCTGGGGGGGTTGAGACGGAGATAGCGGTGAGCTCGCCTGCTTGGCTGTCTGAGTGCTTGTGGATGTGCATGTGTGTGTGTGTGTATGTGTCGGTGCGATCATGACTGATTAGAGAAAATATACGATAAAATTCTAGAAAAGTAAAATCCAGGCAGCAGGTTTTATTAGTTCTAAACTTTTTTTTTTTTTGGGGCAGAACGCTGTGCGCCACAACCTGAGTCTGCACAAGTGCTTTGTTCGTGTCGAGAATGTGAAGGGCGCCGTGTGGACTGTGGATGAAGTCGAATACCAAAAGAGGAGACCACCAAAGATGACCGGGTGAGTTTAGGCTGACGAGAGTGTGAGCTTATAGCTGCTGGCACCACGATCGCTCAGACCGATCCCTCGTTATTATTATTACAAAAAGAATTACAAAAAGCTGCTCTGTGATGTACTCTGAGCAGCGTGTGTGTGTGTTTTTCTTCTTTGTTTGTCGACACCATTAGTAAGCAGCTGTGTGAGATGCAAGACAGGGAAAAACCTTGTTAGCGTGTGTAAACAGATGTTCCCCCAACCGCTGGGGATAATTACGCACACACACACACCTGCATGCCAGATATCACACACTTTCTTCACATGTGTGTATTTCAGCAGCTGTTTACAGTCTGTGTCTGTAAAATATTTGTGAGATTTGTCATGGCGTTTTGATTGAGGGGACATCTCTTCACATATGTGCACAATCTGTGTGTTTTCGTGCAGAAGTCCCACTCTGGTGAAAAACATGATTTCAGGCCTGGGCTTTGGATCCCTAAACGCCAGCTACCAGGTAAAGACATGACCTCTTCGCTTCCCATTTCTCTTTTAATCTTTCTCTCTCAACACACATACACACACACACACACACACGCGCGCGCGCACAATCAAGGACACTAATATCAAATCCCTCTTATAATTAGCCGGTTCCCTAACTACGTACCTCCACCCCCACCTCAACTCACATTCTCACCTCCACACACTCACCCCGCAACTTCTCTTCAGCATACGCACACACGTACACACACACCAAACGCACTTTTGAGATGATTTATAGCGTCAAGTAGTTGTCAATTAAGGTTACTGCATAAAATTATCGCCTGTCCCAGAAAACCCACCTCTGAGCCAGTGAGAATTCCTTTTGTCTTTTCTTTTTTCCTGAGAGAGAGAGAGAGACAGAGGAGGTGGGGTGGAGGGAGGGGGGTGGGGGGTGAGTCTCTCAGCCGGCATCTGACCTGCCTCATCCAACGTTTGGATGTTGAGAACAGACACAGAAGCTGCTCACGCTGTTTTCCTCCTCTGCAGACACAGATGTTGCACTTCTGTTTTTCTGTGCCTAAGTTCAGGTCGTGGCTCTGGTTCTCGTAACGCTCCTGCTCAGACTTTTGTGTGATCACGCGCACACACACACACACATACACACTTTTGATGGGGACTTGGATGTAGAAGAGGAGCTCTCAAGGCTGAATGTACTGTGTCTAAGTGCCCCCTAGTGGCTTGTTGTGATGTTAGAGGATACAAATGAAGGAAAACACGTTAAGATGACACAACATGAAGTAGTTTGATCGAGGGTACAAGCAAACAACTCAAATAATACATGTAAAGTCCATGTGTCTCTGTGTAATTGTGTGCAGGCGGCTTTAGCAGAGAGCAGTCTGTCCCTGCTGAACAGCCCCCCCCTGGTGACCCCTCCATCTGCAGCCAGCCTCAGCATGCTACATGTGGGCCATGATGATGTCAGCTCCACCGTGGAGCAGGTCAACAGCAACGGCAGCTGCAGCCCGACACTCAGCCCTCAACAGTACAGGTACACACACACACACACACACACACACACACACACACACACACACACACACACACACACACACACACACACACACACACACACACAGAGTCTAAAACAAAACCATGTAATGTTTTTGTCCACTCCTGGCCCTAGAGGACCACTATCCTGCATGATTTAGATGTTTCTCTGCTCCAAAACGCCTGATTTGATTTAATGGGAGATTAACGGACTTCTGCTGAACTTGAGGGCACACTGAAGATGTAATTCAAATATTGGAGCAGAAACCAACTGAAACATGCAAGGCAGTGGCCCCTGTCTCCAAATGGTAGCACATCTAGCTGATCCAGGTTCAGTATTTATTTGGCTTCAAGTTTTAGTAGAATCTTTGAGAACTGGTTGGGTCATCCAAAGTAGAAATGAGAGGAATGAATGATTTGTCTTAATAACATTTTAATATGTTTTCATCTGAAACTTGATATTATTTCTGAATCTCCTGATTTAGAAGGATAAAAAAGCAATTAATGTACTTTCTTTGTTTTTTGCTTAATTGTTTTTAAAATCCCACCAAAGCAGCAAAGCATAAAATAATCTAAAGTATGATGGAGTGTTTGAAAACTGTTGGTGAACAGCATCCTTTAGCCAGGCTGTGACTGCTGGACATTCATGAGGGGATTTTCAAAATGTTTCTAAACATTTTGGAGTTTGCTTACTGTGACTTGCTCGCTTCTCGTTGGGAATTTTGCACAGACTCAAAAATGTTGCACAACAGATTTCCTCTCAGGATATTGGTTGAATGACTGTGTGCATCTATTTCAAACCCATCTCAGTTTAGTTTCTAGGAGTCCAAAAGTGCCAAAATTATTTTTAAAAATTGAGAGGCTGGAGACCAAATTAGGACACTTTGTGACTTAATTGCAATAACAAACTGTTTACCTCCTGCCCTTCTTGAACCAACCACATCTAAGATTCCTGCAAAAGCGTGAATCCAACTGATAATTGCAACATTTTCTCACAATGTTTTGTCTCCAAACTTGTCACCAACTCAACTTAGAAAAGACAGATAAATTCAGTATTATTTATCATGCTAAATTGAATTCTGAAGCTTTGACCACCACCTCACTTCCTGCTCTCTCCTCCCTCCCTCTCAGCCACCCAGTCCATGTGAAGGAGGAGCCCACTGAGGTGGAGGAGGACAGTCGGCCCATCTCCCTCCTGGCTGGCGTCACACACAGCCTCCCGCTGCCGAGCGACGAGCGCGACCTGGAGGAGGACCTCCCCACCGAGGAGCTGGAGTAGGATGGGACTCACTCCCATCAGTCCCAGAGCCTTCTTACCGGTGTGAAGAGGAAACAAAACACAGCAAACAGTTCACTCAAGAGTAAAAAGAAAGAAAAAGAGATTTTTTTTTTGGTTCGTTTCAAAGAAAATTCAAGAAACCAAGAATGACATTGAGAAACTCAAAACAGGGTTAGAAGACTTTTGTTACCTTTCAGACGCAAAAGCAAGACTGTGGAGCACTGCTTTCCCTCCACGTGTTGTCGCTTTCACAACACTTGGCTCAGAGGTGTAACACCACTTGTCGCATACACACGAAACCTGTGCGCACACACTCACTCACTAACACACACACTCACACACGTGTTTACTTGTCAAACCCATGTCTCGTCATCCTCGCTGGGTAGAGTCACCTCTTGGATCCCAGGAGGCCTGGACTCTCACTCGCTCCTCCTCATCCCACCCTCCACACACCCTTCTTCTTTCTCTCAGCGGTCCCTGGCTGCCTGGCTAGCCATTTTTATATCAGTTGAGAAGAAACACAGAAGTGTGTTTAAAAGAACCAGACAAACACACGTAGGATCATGGTGTATATAGATTGGGAGCAGTCACCAGGGACAGGATATCTCTCCTTTGAGTCGCTTGCTTTTTAAGAATTTGATTTAAACTGATGGGCTTCGAGATGTGGAGTAAAAGAAGGAAGTTCATGGAAATGGTTTGTGTGTGTGTGTGTGTGTGAGGACCAGCGAGGCTGACCCACCTCCCTGCCCAAAACCTCGGACGGCATTTCCGAGGGACCTCTTTTTACCATTTTTACTTCAACGTTTAAAAAAACAACAACAAAACAAGACGTTTTCCCAGCCCACTTCTCCCCCGATGACTGCAGGAAAAGGACCGATTGATGCTGTCTTTCCTTCCTCCTCCATCTACGATGAGCATGGAACACTTTGGAGAAGAGAAAACGAGCGGAAGCCGTGAGAGAAAACGAGGGAGGACGTGTCTACAGAAACATTGTGACTTTAAAGAAAAAAAAAGAGAACTGTCGATGACAACGGAATATAACGAGAAAAAAGTGTGGTAGCTTTTGTCATTTCTTTTATTTTGAATTTGTTTGTTATTATGATTGTTTCTTTTCGAGGATCAATATTCCCATTGTGGATTTCTGCTTCGACGTACCTCTTCTAAAAAGGATGTTGTCTTTGTTTTTGTATTGTAAGTTGATTGATTTACTCTGGTTGTTCACACCATTCCAAACAAGTATTGAGGGGAGGGGAAAAAAACAAACAAAAAATAACAACAAAGCGCAGTATTGTCCCAACTTTCCTGCCCTTATTCTGTTCTGGTCCCAAGTGTAGCAGGCAAGAAAATTAAAGGGGGAAAAAAAGCACTTAAAAGTTGCCAAAATCCAGACATTTTATTTAACCATCAAACTATTTTTTCCGTTTAGTTCTTTCTCACTTGTTTTATGGTTGTATATTTAGTTGAGAAGTATCTGTAATGCTTTAAAAGAAAAAAAACATATATAAATATATATTATAAGTGCAGTCAGAGAATACCTCATCCCACTAAGGTTCTGCCCAGAACCGTGTCCACATTTTTTTAAAGAAGTAGTTAAGGGGGAATTCTTACTGTGGGACACCAAAATGTGGCAACTCTGCTCAGCCTCGACTCAAAGCTCTCTATGGTTGTAATTGTTACTGTGTTCAAGCTATCTGCAATTCACTGTGTGAGTTTGTGTTAAAGGAATAGCACGTGAGATTTGTTTTTCTTTATTATTTTCTATGAGTGTCAAAGCATCACTTTTCTCTACAGTGCCATACCAAATTCTTTTTTTTTTTTTTTGGCTCTTTATTCCCATTTTACTTTTGTTACAGGTAACCAAAGAAATATGTAGAAAAACCAAAAAAATCCTGTATTTTATTTCTGTTTTCTTACTTCTTTTTTTTTCTAAAGAGCTGGCCAAAAGACAACAAAACACACGTTTTAAATCCTCTTTCGCTGTATTCACTTTTTGCGTTTCATGACTTGCAGTGCTGACCATTCCAAACAAAAACCAAAGTGTGTAGGATTTGGAGAGGGTTCTGAAAATTAGGTTTGTGGCCAAAAATTCAACCAACGTGGCACGGTTCCTCTGAGGAGCAAAATACAGAGAAAGGAAGAATAAAATACAAGCACTTAAAAAGGTGAAACCTCATCTCTCCTGTACACAGACCCAACTGTGTTTAAACTGACATTTTGGGACTAGTTCAGCTAATTCTATATTTACAGTTTTTAGGTTCCAAAAAATAGGTTTGTACACCCTCTTGATGTGCTTTTCACTAAAAAGAGGAAAACTATTTAGAAAAGTCCGATCTGTAGGTAGGGAGGAGTTATTAATTAATCACAATAAAGAGGGAACAAATAAAAACACACAAAGCGTTCAACAAAAACAAACAAGGGATTTTGTAATTGTTCAAAGATGGGTTCACACTTTTTTGTCAAACTATCTTGCACTTCAGATGTGTTTTTCTTATTTAAGAAAGAAAATAATAATATTTCCTGTTTGTTTTTTTTTCATTTTGTGTTGGAACGGGACTGTTTCCTGTCACATTAGAGGCTGATTGTCTTACAGAGTGCAGAAATCTAAAGTAAAAACCAAAAATAACACTACCTCCTTTTCCAAACTGTTTAACACAAAGCCAGTGGGAGACTGTGCTCTCTTAAATACTATTTTTCTTCATTTTTCCTCAATAATAATAATAATAATACTGAATGCCAAAACTGTTGTTACACTCACTGTATGACTGATATAAATAACAACAAAGAGAATCTATTTGGTGACTCCCTCACAGAACCCAAAAGAATCCTGTAGATTAAAGAACTACCTCTCCTCTAACCACTGAGCAGCTCCCTCACCTTCTAATCAACATCAAGACTTTTTACTCAATATTTATATCAGCTCTCAAAAACAGATCGTCATGGAAACACACTAACACACACACACGTGCAGGATTAGGCTGAAACCATCCAGATATCCAAAGACCCAGAACACATCAGCACCCAACACACACCCATTAGATCTCATCCTGCAGTGAGACCCGAACCAGGAGGAACTGCTGCATCCAGGCGACTCGTGCTTTAAGGTTTAACCTTTAACCAGAAATGTTTTATATATAAATCCATTATTCACAGGTCACCGTGTAACACTTTCATTCCTCTTCAGTCTCATGATGCATTCTTGTAAATGATCTCTCTTCTTTTCCTTCCTTTTCTTTTTATGGGAATTTTTTTTTTTTACTTGAGTTTTTATTTTCTGCACCTGTTTATTGTAAAGCTTTCAACTCAGATTCCTATACTGTACTGCTAATGCTGAATATATGTATTTATCATATTAAGTGCTGCAGGTATCTTGGTTTAATAGTTTGGTTTTTTGTTTCCATTTTTCAGTTCTTTATAAAAAAAGAAAAGAAAATAACGTCTGGGACGCTAATTTTTTTTTTTTTAGATGTATTATCAAAAAAAATGAAAAGAATTAAATTTAGTTCGGTGGTTTAGGTAACAACTTGTTTGTATATTTATCTTAGCTAGATCTATTTTGATACTTTTTTTGTCTCTGTACTGCATTTATGCATTTTTACGGAAAGAAAAAAAACAGACAACAAAAGGAAAAACTTAAAAGTTTCTTCATTGTGTATTGATACCTCAGAAGGACTTTTCTCTCTCTCTCAAAGACAGGACCAAAACCTCTGGAAAGAAAAAGAGAAAGAGGAAAAACAATGTAAGAATATGTAGCCCCTCTCTTGCTTTAACACGAAAAAAGTGGAGCTATAGAAAGACGTTGCTGGTGGTGATTTCAGGTGCCAATATTTGTTCCTGCTCCATGTGACCCCTCCCTCTAACCCCTGACCCCTGTCGTTTCTATGCTGAACTTTGACCCACAGACCTGTCAATCATCTGCAGGTGCCGAGAGGCCGTCAGAGTCCAAACCCTGACGAGCCTATGAACTATTATCTCCCAGTCCGACAGAGACAGACTGACACTGTTGCATTTTTGATACTCCTCCTCTCACTCAGCTCCAAAACCAAAATGTGCAATGGCTCTCGGAGGTGCAGCTCTGACTACCAAAGGCATTGTGAGCCAACATCGCTTAGTCCAAACTCCTGAACTGTAACCAAACTGTAACCAAACCAATGCCACAACCTTAACCAACCAAAAAAACTAAAACGTAAAAAACCTAAACAAGCTACTTCCAAAACTCTCCATCAACTTCACTTATACCATCACTGACAGCCGTTATCCCTCATCCATCTGCATAACAGTGTTGCCGGAGCAGCCTATCTCTCATTGGCTGGTGTCTGACTCAAAAGGACTGAGGGAGATCAAATCCTGATGTGTGATTGGACAGCTCTGAGGTGTCACACGAGGGTTAAGGGACTCTCAAAGCGGAGCATTATCAGCCAGAATCTGATGGATCTACCACTTCTACTCTCCTCTGGTTAAACCTTAGGAATGTGTGTACATTATCAGCAGTGACTCTATTGATTCTTAGTTGAGTTTACCTGTTTACCTCCTTTTATCCTTTTTTTTGTTTGTTTGTTTTGTTGTTTTCTTGTTATTTGAAAAGTGTGACCCGAGGACGAGGCGGGAACAGGGACTGGGTGCTTGCTTTAGACAGACCGTTGAGCCCAGCCCTCCGACGCTCCTCCCCGGGGTAGCCATGTAATGCCAGTCACTGCCCTTTCCTTCATGCTGTATAAAAACACACACACACTCACACACACATACACACACACATATATCTGTGTATTTGTAACCTGAATCTTCTTGTGTCTGTTCATGCAGACAATAAAAAACTGTACAGTAGGTCTAGTTGCATGTAATCTGTACTAATTATTGACAATGGCATTATAAAATGCAATAAAATACTTATTACACTGTCATAAGTTGTTTTTCTCTTTTATTGAGTTTTACACAGAAACACACACAACAAATCTATAGATTTAACTGTATTATGAAGAGCTTTGAGGATGTATTGGGTGATGTTTTCTACACATTTGCAGATTTTTGGAGATTGCACTAAATATTTGTCCATTTGCACTTCAACAAAATGCCATAATATTTCACACACTGATGCAAATGAAAAAGAAAAAAATGTAATTGCAGAAAATGTGTTAAAATATGCCAAAATTATTACTATCTGGGTTTAGATTTAGATTGAATTCCTAGTTTTACTTAGTGATTTTCTCTCATTGCTGCACGGGGGTGCAGTCGGGCACCAGGTTTGACTCCCAAGCTGGCGTCTTTCTGTGTGGAGTTTTTACGTTCTTATTGCGCATGCATGAATACAGTCCCAAAATACACACGTCAGGTCAATTAGTGATTCTAAACAGGTGTGATTGTGTGTGTGAAAAGTCTTATGACGCTACCTGTCAGACTGACTGAGAAAGGCTCCATGCAGCCCTAGATGAGAACAGGTGGGTTAATAAATGGATAGATGGATGAACTGTCCTCTCATATTAGTTGTCGTTTGATAAACTGATCAAACTGATGTGCTTATAACTTTTGCAATAACTATGCAAACAAGCTCTCAAAATCTTAGGTGTGAAATCATTTAGTTTTCATAGTTTTAAGACTTTTAAACCTAAGTTGTGAAAACATGAAATGCTAGTTTAATGTATAGGATTCTACATTATTTAGCTCCTCTTCTGGATGATTTTGTTCAAAACTAAAAGCTACAAGGGAAGAGGGAGGAGATTGTGCTGAGAAAAACCTTTTCAGTCAAACAGTCATCAGTTAGCAGCTCTTCATAAGAATGAATTCATCTAAAGATGTATGTTTATTGAATGCATCTATTTATAATGCAATATTTTTAATATCATCATGCTGATTTTCATGTAGTTGTGGGTATTCTTGTTTGTTTCTTTAACATTAGGTGCATCAAGCAAAGGGATGGCACTGATCTTTTCGGATAACTCAAAAACAGACAGTGGGTAAAAAATATTAAGAAAAAAAAGGCGATCAAATTTAAATAGCAAGGTGTTGAAGGGTCACCAATTCTTTTTCAAGCTTGGTGTTTTTTTGCCCTCAATGCAGAGGTAGATTTAGTCATTTTGGGGCTCAGATATCAGGCCCGTCTGTTTTTCAGTCCATAGTTATTGTCTTAGTAATGTATTTTGCTAAATGTTAGTTACCATATTTTCTTTTTCATTCTACAGTTGAAGCAAATTTAAAAATGTATTTTTTAAAGTAAATGTTTATGTGATTGATAATATAATTTGGTTGTTCCCAGACTAAATGACCATTTTCAAATCAACACCTCATATCTCAGATGTCATTCATCTTAGACCATCACTTTTCTCATTCATGAGTAATTTTATTTCCCTTTTCTTATCCAGACTGAACATTGTGTAAGGTTCTTACACCTTTGCAATAATGAAATTCAATCATTTTTCAAGCACATTTGAGGCTGCTTTTTAAAGATTTTCCAGCATCTTACCTAGTGATGATGATTTTCATACACACCCAAATGGTCCCTTGTCTCATAAAAATAAATGTTATTGTGTTAAAACAAAATTCAGTTACAGTTTCAAGTACTTTATTCCAAGATCAAGCACTTCCAATAATTACCAGATTAAAATGCAAGCCTATATAAGGAACAAAAAAATCTAAAAGAACTCTGATTGTTAATAACTGAAATAGATGTTTTACAATGAGAAACTTACAATTCAGATATTATAAAAGTTGTTACTGGTCAAAAGTTTTTATTTAGTCTCTTGTTGAAATTACAGCAAGTTTTTACATAAAACCCAAAATTCTAATTGTAATTTGTGATTACAGGTCATTATTTCAATTAGTGATGTACGAAACTGCTTTTTAACTTAACTTTTTTACTTGTTATAACATGAAAACAATTGTTCTTAATTGCGATTTTTCAAAGTTTCAATCTTTAAAAACTTAAGAAGTATCTGGACCTATTTTAATTTTGGATTCCTAAAATGAACCATGTTATTTATCTGTAATGTTCATTTTAAAGTGGAAGAACTGAAATATGGGAATCAGCTTGCAGCTCTTGTTTATTATACAAACTGACTTGCCATAAGTTGTGGGACAAATGGGGTATTTCCTAGGGTACATTACTATCAGCAGCAGGTACTTTATTTTAATTTGCCTTAGCAATGCTAACGAGTTATTCTCAATAATAATGGCTGGAGTAAAAATCCTTTAACCTTTAGCAGTTTTGCTAAAAACTGCCCTCTTTTTTCCTCTTTTGTCCAACAAATCATTTGTTTAGGTGTTATAACGGTGAGGGGGAAGATGCATTCATCTTTTCAACATTGTGAAGTTATTTTTGACAAAATCTTTTTGTAAACGACACTCAAGACATTTAACAGCACAAATTAAAGGACTAAAATCTAAGCTGAATGTTATCTGTGTTTTATAAGGCCCCTTGAGGCCCAAGGCTGCTGTCTACCTTTGACTAATGGTAAAACACCTCTCGCTGAAGGAGTGTTAAAGCAAATAAAGTCGACTGATCTAAAAAATGATTTTTATGTATTCTTTTATTCATGTGGAAAAATGGTGACCTTCTACTCCATCATTTGTAACTACAGCAACCTTATGTGCATTTTAAACTTTTAGTACAAGAAAATGTAATTCCTGCTAAATGTTTGTCAAATAAATAAACCTAAGAGAAGCTCACCTAATGCTGCAGGTGCTTAATAAAAACTTCATCCTGTTTCAGTCCTGCAGGCCTTCAGGGAGGTCAGAGTGTGCTGTGATACAAATGGCGGCCACCAGGAGGAGTAAACAAACCAGAAAACACAAGCAGCATCTCAACAAACAGTAACAAACATCCCTGCGCTCCACTGACATGATACGGCCAACAGGGTGGGCCAGAGAGTGCAGAACACCAAACACCAGCTCAGCCATCTGGACTGTGGAGAAGAAGGGCATGAAAACAGGTGGATAGACACCTTTTAGGAATTTGGATGCATGCAATAATAGAAAAAAAAGATGGATCTTTTTTAATAGATTTGCATTATTTTAGAAACATTTTCCTTTTCCTCTTTACCTAGATATATCTTCTTTTTTGTTGCAGGTGTGCCATTTGCCCTGCAGCACATCTTTAAACCTCAGCTCTGCTCCATGGATGTGTTGCCACAGGGAGGAAAAATGGAAAGTGGCTGAATGTTTTTTTTTTCTGGGAAAGTTGAAACTTTGTTTAATCTTGTGCTTTTAGTGAACTTCTTTGTTATTCCACTGGGAGGAAACTCACTCATGACGCTTAAATCCCTGTGACATTTGGTTTTGGGAGAGCCCCCTTCCCTAAGCCTCCTATATAGCCGCAAGCAGACACACACACATACGCACACACACACACACACACGCTCAAATACACATTCACTGGCATATACGCATTATGAATACTGAGCAGAAACTTAGCACAATATTCTTGTGCAGGGTGAGCCAGGGTGCAGATCAACACGAAAAGAGGTTATTTTTGGCACAGTCTGAAGATTTTGGCCCCAAAAACTTAAAAGAAACATCTTAATGCTAATCTGGACAGAACATGCACCAGGTGTGCATGTGTTCAAATGCGAGTGTTTGTTTGTTTGGAGGCAGATTTGCACAGTGATTTATCTGATTGATAGTCCATGTGCAGGAACTTGCATTGCTAAATCAATATGCATGTTTGTGTGATTGGGTGTGAGCGGAGGGTGTGAACATCTGCGTGTCCCAACAGCATGGAGAGCACTGAGGTCCAGACAGACCCTGTGAGTCATAAAATAAATTCACTCAGAGCCTCCTCAGTTTACTCACTTTGTCGTCCCTCTCCCCTCTTCGCCCCCATGTCTGTGGCTGAATCAGCGGGCCGTCCTCCAAACACTGAACACAACACAACACATTTATCTGCTGCTGCATGCATACACATGGATCTGCTTATTCCCCAATTTTTTTTTCTAAATTGTTGCTCAAACCAGCAATTTTATTTTTAATCCATGTCTTGGCATATCTTTTAGTTTGGTTTAGAAAACATTTTTCTGCTTTATTCTAATATTAACAACAACAGGACAACAGGAGATGCATCCTGCTGGACCCAGAAATCCTCGTATAACTTTGTACATTTATTACTATTTTAATATTTTGTATATATGGTAGAAAATAAGATTAGAACAGAGTTTTGGAGCTCTGCTGCAGATTTATTCTAACATCAGCTATTTTAAACAAACAGCCAAACTGAGTAAAATCTCACTATTTATCTGATCTGACTTCATCATTTTTCACAACCTAAAACCGTAGGAATTAAAAATAAAATGGAAGCCATTAAAATCATGATTCTATTATTTACGTGTTTTGCATTGCATCAAGAATATTAGCCATTTAAAACAGAATCAACGTGCCTTTCTTACTTTTGTTGCTTTGTTGATGATTTGTAGATTGTTCACATCATTAAACATGTGTGTGTGTGTTTTTTGTAAAAAAGATCAGATGAAAAAAATAATGCACCATTGTGCCTTCCTTATTAATGCAACAAATGCTGAGTTCCTCTGAGGACACTGTCCATCATATAGGCTCAAAATGATCCAGGTCATGTTTATAGCAGATGTCTAGAGAAATGTGCCAAATTTGAGTATTCCTTGAGGGAATGTATATCGTCCACCTCCTCTCATGTTAAATTAAAATCATCACATGCTGAGAAATGATGGAGTTAAAGCCAGTTGGTCAAATCTTGATCTCAAATAGTTTGTTCTATGATACTGCTGATATAATTTAAAATAAATACAATAAAAAATAAATGACTTTCAGCAACCATCTTCCACACTTCCTTTGGTCTCTTTTCATTCCAGTTTGTTGCCTCTAAACTAAATAAAATCTAAATTAAAATGCTGAAGCTCCATGCCTACATCCCCAAAACTCATTACAAACGTTAGTTTAGAAAAGTCTTCATGGAGAATATTGTTTGAGCTCTGTTTTGTATAATTTGCTTTTGGCTGCAACCTCTTGTCAAAGGCACCACTGCAAATAAGAATGACTTGTGTTTATATAAGTCATGACAAATAGGTAAAATTGCCAGCTGCACTGTAACGGATTGATATAATTTGTGTCCAAATGCATGTGGTGTGTGAGCCGGTTCATCTGTTCTAATGCTAGGGTTGTTGGACTGTGGTTTTCTTATTTGGTTCATAATCCTTTGAAAGATTAGTAACTTTCTGAGAACTGACTAAACAAGCAACCAACCACACACCGTCTAAGCATTCTTCTACTTTCTATCCTGTTTGTGGTCTGGTGTCATATTCTGCCCCCTGGTGTCCAGTTCATGCCTGTGTTCCTCCTCCTGTGTCCTGCACTAATCCCCTCCAGGTGTGTCTCGTCTCCTTGATTAGCTCCCTCTATATGCTGTTTAGTACAGTCACTCCCTGTCGGTTCCTTGTGTTGTATCCCCAGCCTCATGTGTCCTTTGTCTCCTGAGTTTGTCCAGCAATAAAGCTTCTTTAGTTTAACCTCACCTGTTCCTGTCTCCGTCCTCCTGGGTTTGGGTCCTGCACTACCCCAGTCTTGACACCTGGAGTCTGACAGCTGACTGTGGCTGAGGATCACAGTGGATTACAGACGAGCAACACCAACACCTACCTCTGATTTAGATGCATCTGTCAGACAACATGTATAAAATCAGGTTGTAGGGGAAATCTGTGTAATTGCATGATATTATTGCAGGAATATCCACACAGAGAACTTTAAAACACTATTTTGGCACATCTTGCACACTGAGTGCCATCTTAATTTTTATATATCTGACATCCAGCTGTTAGAGTCTGACAGGTAAGCAGATGTAGTCTCACCAGCAGGAAACCTCCCAGAGTCTGTCTCTCTCTCTCTCTCTCTCTCTCTCTCTCTCTCTCTCTCTCTCTCTCTCTCTCTCTCTCTTTCTCTCTCTCTCTCTCTCTCTCTCTCTCTCTCTTTCTCTCTCTGGGATGACTCCTTGTGTGGCAGAAACAGCTACGGAGAGAGAGAGAGAGACAGAGGGCCCCAGCTACAGAACAAAAGCATCTTTGTGAATGATTGGAACCACATTTTACTCTCTCGTCTGTCTCACACACACACACACACACACACACACACACACACACACACACACACACACACACACACACACACACACACTCCTCCTCAAACTGCTTCTCGTTCTACAAGTTTCAGAATGGGTGAAGCAATCTGAAATTTAGGAAAACATTCAGAAAGATCTTCACGTGTTCTACTTTAACCTCCCTGGGAGTTCACCTTTACTCACATTTACATCTTTAACTCTCAGTCTCAACATTTCCTGTGTGTGTCCCAACAGAGCAGGAGATCTCATGTAGTCTGAACAGAGGTTCTGGAGCTCCGCTCAGTTCTGCTGACACCTGTTCTGTCTCAGCTGAGGACTAGAAAAAGACCAAAGGGTCAAAACAACAACAAATAAGCCTGACGTGAAAATAACCTTTTGATAAATCATCCTCTCTTTGAAGGTAAATAATCCACCTAGTTCAGTTAATGTGATTTGGAAAGATTTATTTACAAAACAAGACTATAAATCTGACTTTATGTAAGAAAAAAAAAAGTTCACATTTTTGGAAATTAATTTACAGAAGAAGAAAAAAAAATTTCCCAAAACAAAAAAGATTTAAAGACTCAGGTCAAAACGGACTCATTATTATGTTATACAGGTCGATTCTGGTTTATCGAACTAAAAGATTTTTCTCCAGTGAAAAAAATGTAGAAAATTTGAATTGTTGAGATAATCTTTGACCTTGATACATTTACTGAATGATACTTTTTATTTCCAATGGTTTGAGTTAAATTTGATATTATCCATCTGAAATGGGTTTTAGATTAATCTCAAGTCAAGATAAATCATTTTTGTGGTTTTAAGGAACATTTAAACGGTGATATTGAAGATGAAATTTGTCCACACATCTAACAGTTGGAATAAAGACCTTGTGACTGTCATAAGGTTTGTGTCAGTTTCTTCCCACTGAGACAGACAGCTGCTGATTTCTAAAACAGCAAAATCATTTTTATTCTTCCACTTTTTGAATGTGAATTACAAGATTAAATGATCACAAATGGGTGATGAAAAATAAATTTACACAAACGTGTAAAAGGATCAATCTGAAGTGAGAATGTTTTAAACCTAAAAGGTAAAATGTCATTCTGCAAAAAAAAACTTTTCTGACCTTTAAATGACTGAGGAGACAAGAATGTCATTTTATTTGCACTTCAGAGTGAAAAAATGTTGTTGTTTTTTTCAGGTCAATATAACGGTCCTGTAATGAAATAATGTTTAACCTTTTATTCAAAGATTCTATCTTTTACTGTAACATTATTTTTAGTTTTTTTAGTTTATCTGAGCTACAGATCAGTCATGCAGATTTAGTCATTTAGTGGATGGTTTTTTTTTTTTTAGAGACTTACGAATCACCAGTTACAGAAACTCTGACCTGCAGAAGGGGTGAATAGAGGAACTGTGATCTTTCAGCTGGATGAAAACAAACAGTTTCTGATGTTTGATGTGTAACCAGACACCTAAATGGAGCTGCTCTGAAAGTTGCTCTAAAAGAACCCCTGGAGTCTTAGATGTCTGATTCAATGAAATGTGAAGTTTGAAGTTGCCTGCATTTGCAAAATCCTTAAGAAATGGAAATGGATTTGATAGCCAAAATAATAGATTTACTGCTCACTGTGATTCATTTGAACCTGTTCAAGTCTTCTCAAATCCTTTATTCAAACAATGAGAGGTCATTAGAAAGGATTACATCACGTTATACTGCAAAATAAAAGTCATAAGTATTATCAAATAAACAACATTAACACTGCCTGTATGGAACATTTGCATGTTGATACAAATAAAATATATTGAAAACAGACTGTATAAATCTTGTGTGAGTAGAAAATGGTAGTCTGGTGTGACTAATAAATGCTAATATGTCCTTATTACAATTAATGCATGTGTTGATAGCATCATGAGAAGAAATGACAAACACACATTAGAAACCTGTGACTTGAATGACCTTTGACTCTGTGATATTATTGTCTTGAATCCTTTCAGCTGTCAAACTAATAAGTCAGACACATAAAGTGGTAGGAACTATTCTGACATCTGTCTAACAACTCTAATATTATCAAACTGACTCTAAATTAAATGTCTATAATTATTTGACAAACTAAACTGAGATCACTTTATTTTGAAAAATGACATTTTAGTCAAATCTTGAAAAACTCAACCCTAGATCTAACAGATTTTAAAACCAGGGTTTTTTTTAGCTAAGAAAATTAAATCTCAGTTTTCCGTGCATTGTGTGTGCGTGCGTGCGTGCGTGCGTGCGTGCGTGCGTGTGTGTGTGTGTGTGTGTGTGTAAGGCTCTGACTTCCTACAGGTCCATGCATGTCGAGCTGGTTTGTGATTCTGAGCTGACCTTAAGGTGACCCCAGTGTGTCACTCTGTTGGCTTCCCACCCATAAATCAAGACAAGAACAACAAATAGTTCATCAATCATATTTTGGGAGATAATACTGATTTTGTTTATTTCACAAGTTTATTCTTTTATGTCCTTAATGCTCTTGTTCATGAAAGCTAAGCGTTTAGCAACACAGCTAGAAGATCCCTGTTTTAGATGGTTATGTGTAATCTCATATGAATGTGCTTGTGTAGATTTTCTTTATGCTTTGTATATACTTTATATTGATATTGGGTATTTTCTCAGTATTCTTCCTGTTTATTTCTTAAGATATGAAGTCTATAAATCATGCAACTTGACGAGTGTTGCAGGTTTTGCAAACTGTAACCAGCTGTCCATTATAATGAGGAAGAAATGCACGTTTTAAAATACTTTCCAAGTTCTAACTATAGTGTGAATAAATCACTGATAAAAATCAAGACCTAATTTAAATGTCACATGTGCACCAAACATCTCCCAGTGAGTAAAATCCAAACAGTGACACCATTAAATGGAGAATCTGCTCGCTCTGGTCCTGTTCAAACAAAAGGCCCATACAGATGAAACAAAGTCCTGCTGTAATCACTTCAAATCACATTAATGCTTTCCTCTGCTCCAATAGGAACAACGACACCATTAGGACAAACAATCATAAATGATCGTTTTTTTCTGCACAAACATATTTTAAATTAGAGTGACAAATAGACTCTTAAAGAAAGTTGGAGCAGGAATGTTTGAAATAAAGAGAAACGATCTAAAATGTTTGATTTCTGGACTCATAAATCATAATGGAAGCTTGTCTGTGTCACTTTTCTGTCTGGTTTGGGTTAAGGGGGGTAATTATATGACAGTACAGCTCAGCCCAACTACTTTATTGCCTGGAGGAAGCACAATCACTGCTGACTGCAGTTTCCTGTCCAAAAGCAGCAGCAGAAGCAGCAGCAGCACATCGGTCTGGGTGTGAAGAGGGAGGGAGAGGACCTCATTCTGAGATTATAGAAACTGCTTTGGTTCGGTTCGGTCGTCCTGGCTGCAGCGCAGACAAAGAGCTTCCAGTAAACTAAACTAAACTTCCCAACATCTGGTCGGCTGGAGGACGCCGGAGAAGAAGAGAAGAGGCGCTCTGGAGGCGGAGAGAGGACTATCTCCGCTCAGGAAAAAATAATGCTCTGATTCTGGACTGGATGTCACCTGCATGAGCCGAGGAGGAGGTTTTGTGGCGCAAAGAGTTGGGAGAAGGAGGACCTGAGAGGCTGGAGGTCCACCTGAGAGGAGATAAGAGATGAAATAGTCCCGAGCAGACAGAAGGTAAGACTTACTGCGCTGCGCTGCTGAACCTGGTTGTTAACGGAGCGGAGAAACGCTGGAGTTAAATTCGGCCTGAACGTGCAGAGACGCGTTTAGACTCAAACCGCAGTCAAGGTAAACACAAATCCAGCTGGATTTAGGATTACTCCTTCTCAGAACCCATCTTCATCTGTTTGTGTTAGAGCTTTTTACACAGGCGGCGCGTGATTTCTCACTTTTCCAGAAACTTCCCCAAACTTTTCCAGAAGTTTCAGCTCCGAGCTTATCGCGTGTGTTTGCGGACAGATGAGTCGTGGATGAGGTGGACGTGACTTCATTAAACGTCTTGTCGTTATTGGCGTTGACTGAATGTCGCTGTGAGTTGTCAGAACGTCACAGTCAGGGGCAGCGAGTGCACAGTTTAGCAGCCGCGGGAGCGCGCAAACAGCTGCCCAGCTGAGCAGGCGAGGGCGCGCGCTCGTCCCGAACCGGCACGTGAGACGAGATAAAGCTGGACTGATTTTAAAATCAACAAACAGACAAATTAGCACAGATGAACTGGAAGTCATTACATTTCTGTTTTTATTTTATTAAAACCTTTTTAAGTTGAGCTTGTTGTGTGTTTATTCTGAACACAGAACAGTTTTTAATATATTTTGAGGTGTGTTCATGAACTCATTTGATGAGGAATATATAAAAGCTGCATGAAGGCCAAGGGTCTGTGAACGCAGCATTTTAAAAATGTGACATTTTTCCTGGTCCGTGAACTCACCACTGCTTTAGTTAATTCATGCTAATGATAACAAATCTGCATGTGGAATTTTTCACATCCATAATCCACATTTTCAAGATAATCAGAACCTGAAAAAATATTGATTATAGTTATTTGATAGTAATCAGTATTGACAGGTCAAAGCTGAACAACAGTCAGAATCTGTGCATGTGTGTGCTTTGCAACACTATTTATTGTGAGTTAGAACTTTTGATTGAAGTAAATTTAAAAAATGTTTTTTGCATATAATTGTAAACTGTATATATATAAAAATAAGACTTTTAGAGGTAATATTTTATCGTTACTGTGTCCTGGAAGCAGTGGGCTAATTTCTTAACATAGCTTGATTAATTTAAAGCTGTTTTGTTGATGTTACTTGATACTTGTTTACTGATGCTTGTCTGAGCTCCTTCCAACATATCATGCAATCATCTTATTGATTATGGAGTGTAAAAGTCATATAAGCTGATTAAAATAAAATATTTAATCATCTTCATTTTGAGGAAATGAGCCTATTCACATCTATAGTTCCTCAGGAGGTAAAGTATGAAAAAGTTCTAAAAAATTACTACAAGTACAGTGGTAGACTGAAAGAATGAAAACAAACAAGTTCTTATAGTAATTATATCATAAAAATGAGACGCCTCAAGCAATTTGTGAGTGTGAGATGATAAGAATACTCGTCCCTGTTGTAAGTCTGTCTTAATTCATTAATTCATCTATTCTTTTTTTCAAATGTCTGATTCAAAATGACAAACTGAGTCCATCTCGTCTCCAGGCTCATTCACCTCCTCCCAGAGCAGCCAGGCCTGTACGCCCATGGACGAGGAGAGGAGCGCCCCTCCCATCTCCAAACAGCCTCCTGATAATGAAAACCCTGATCTGCTACCAGCTCCAAATTCACAAACAACCTCAAGCACAGAGAGAGACAACAGTTTCCCAAACCCAGCCCCCTGTCCTGGTGACGGTAAGAAAGTGATTTCAAAAGAAAACACACCAGCGTGCACCTCATTAAAGCGTGTAGCTCAGAGAGCCTGCATACAGTTTTCCTCTAGAAAGAGAAAACAAAAGATGTGTCAGGACATGCTCTGGACTCAGAGCTAGTTCTATAAAGTTTCTCTGAGCATCTGTGAATTAGTGTGTCTGCTTGAAGAAGAAGAACAGAAAGTAAAGATTCAGTATTTTATAATAAAAAGAAGAAGTGTTGGATTAGTGCTGTGTTTGACTTTTTAGGAGTCATTAGCTCATTACTGAATCTGTCCCTTCATAAATAACACAAAACGGTCATTTTACTGGGGTTTTTATCCCATTCCTCACTGAAATGAAACAAACTTGTCTAAAACTTTTTAAAATTAAAACCTTGGTGGATTAAAGGAGACCACTAGGTGAATTAAGGTCCTTCGTTGAGCTGATCTGAACATCTTGTCTGTCTGAGTGACTCATAGTGGTGCTGTTGTAACTCATTACAGCAGAAAGTTGATCAGGGTAGAGGTGAATACACAGAGCATCTGTGTGCAATAAATTATGTTTAAGTTACAAGTCGTAAAACCTAAAAAAAAAAATAAAAAAGAAGAAGCTTTTATTTAACTCTATATTTTTTATATTTCTGAAATTGACTTGCTGAGCTTCAACAGCCTCTCTTGATTTTGTTTCACTTTTCTGGAAGTTATTGTGATCCATCGTGTCAGAGGCATGTTTTAGTGACAAAGGTGCAACAGTTGTGTATTCAGGTGATGATGCAGCCTCAGATGATCTGAGGGGTCAGGACCGATTCAGCCCAGTGGAACGCTAAAAACGCCTCAGTGGGGCTCCTGGGAATCTGGAAATGAACCCGTGACCTTTTCTCTTTGTGAGAGTTTTGTCACGGTAGAGGTTGACTGAGACGAAAAGGGGGGGAGAGGAGGATGTGGACTCAGCTCGGGGCAGTTATGTGCCTAGATGACTCATCCAGGATCAGCCAATTATGATTCAAGTTCCCTCAAGTTTCACAGAGAAAACAACTGTGCTAGCTGTATATTAGAGTGCAGGTCTTCTGAGGTAATTAGTGTAGGTGTGGTTAACAGTCAGGGCAGTGTGCAGAGATTTAAGTGGCTTGTTGCCATGGAGACCCACCACAAATATGTTTGATGCACGTCTGTTATCCTGTTTTATATTTGTTTTTCTAAAACAGGTATTCAAAGCCCAGCCTGCTATCTGTATTGTGCAGAATTCTTTTTTTCTAATTACACGAGCATCAGTGTTCTGTTTGTTACTGTGGTTTAACCACAGTGACTATAAATAGTATAGCAAGTTATTTATAATCCCTGAGGAGGTTTACATTTATTAAACAAGACGATTCTAGTCAGATATGTTGTTAAACTTTACCTGTGCACAAAGTACATCTGCAGCTTTTTGAACACTAAATATATTATTTGATTGTTACAGTGTGTGTTAAGGTTAGGGGTGAGGTAGGTGAGTCAGGGTGTGAAACTAATTATGACTTCAATCAATCAATCAAAATACTTTAATATTAGGTTTTCAATAACTCCTTTTTCTACAAAGAATGATTCTAGACGTTCTAGCTGTGGACAGGAAGGATCTTCTGTGCTGCAGCAGATCAGAAGAACCTCTGACTGAAGACTCTCTGTTGTTGTTTTCTGTAGAGGATGCTCAGGGTTGTCCATCATGTTCTTCATTTTATGAAGTGTCCTCCTTTGTCCAATCAGCTCCAGAGACTCCAGAGTCCCCAGAACAGAGACCCCGCCTTCTTTATCAGCATGTTCAACTTTTTATGATCTCTGGTTCTGATGCTGCTGCCCCAACAGATGACTGCAGATGTGATCACACTCTCCACAACAGACTTATAGAACATCTGGAACATTTTGCTGCAAACAGATTCAGATGAATTCTTTGGTTTTTTGCACCAACAAAAAGTGCTAACAGTAGGGTTCTAGGATTTCTGCAATGAGAAACACTCAGACGGCATTAGACAATTAGATACCTGGAGATGAAGTCCACTGCAGGCACCAGCATTTATACATTTAACATTGTTACAGTGTGTGTAAAGGTTAGGTCTGTTGTAGTTTACCACCACCAGCGTGTGAATGAGTGTGTGAATGAACAATGCAACTTCTGTGAAGCGCTTTGAGTGTCCTAATAAGGCGCTATATAAATCCAGTGCATTATTAATATTATTATTCACTTTAAGAGTTTTTTTTTTATCATAAAACAACATCTAAACAAGCTTTCTGATCTAGAAAATTTGCAGTAAGTTTTGTCAATACACGATTGATTGGAATCAAAAGAAAATGTGTTTGGAATCGAACAACCAACTGTTATCAGAACAGAGAGGAAGTGAGCTAGTATCAGTGTCACTTCAGGGCTGTACAGTGCAACATATGCACGTGCAAAGAAAAAAAACTGTACAATAAACTATTTTTAGACGTAGCACTTGTGTGACATCTTTGCAAGTTACTTTTTTTTGCTGATTTGGCGAATCGGAACACCGGGCCTATGTTTATCTGTCTTACAGATTCGGCTAAGTATGAAGCAACAAATACAAAATTAAACATAAACTAAAATAAAAATAAAAAATGCCTCCTTAAAGCGGCACTCCGGAGGATTTCATCAGGAGAGCAGTTTTTGAATCTAACGTCCAAAGGCTCCTCCTCAAAACATCTCGACACGCGCGTCCGGTCGCGTGTGCGCGCGGATGAGCCCTCTCTGTCCCTGCTGCTTCTGATATTAGCTCTGTTAGCAGAGAGCTGCTGCTGGACTCTGAAGCTGAACTTGACTCGGCCCTGGATGAACTTTCTGACCAAAATAAACGCATAATCCTGTCAAGCCTTGCCATTCTGTGAGGTGAAAGGTTTAAAAATAAAAATAAATCCATCTTTAGCTGGAGAATGGGTAGGTTTTTAGTAGAAATGAGCCGTGAGTCCTCAGTGAACGGCTGAGACGGCAGAGAAACACACGGAGCGTCCTGTACGACAGCGCCCCCTACTGGTACAGGTTTGGTCGATGCGCGTGTATGTTGAGATAATGCAGAAATTTGAATTTCATTGGCTGAAAAATGTCGGCGGCAAGAAATAATGGAAAGGGGTCTCTAGGAGGAAGGAGGGTCTTCATCAGAATGACAGATGTTGTGGAACTCAACCCATAGATCATAGTTTAGACCTGAAATATCATTTAAAACATTTAGAAAACTTTGATACAGAGAAAAATGCTCCAGAGAGCCGCTTTAAGTGAAGATGCTGCTTCAATATAATAAATGACCGCTGCAGATTGAAGCCTTCTTGATCTATTTGGATCAGCAGCAGCAGCTGATAGCTCTGCGTTATACACAGCGAGATGCTGAACACGTAGATGTTTGAGTCCTTTGCTTACACTACGTCTGCACAAGGGGCTCGTTTAAAGCCAAAGTAATCCCAAACAGGAGACTGTGTGTTTATTTTGGCAACCACTTCCTCCATTTTTTTTACTTTTCAGTTCAAATATGAAAAATCAGTCCATGCATGTTTACATTGCTCCGCCTGCAAAAATGTCAAAATGTCACCTGTGCGAATAAATCGCCCATCATCGATTTTTGGAATGATGATGGCCTATTGGAAAAAAGTTACAAATCGCCCAACGCTAACCTGCACCAAACCAAGGTACGTTCAAGATAGGAAATACTTCAACAGTGGGAGAAGGACTTTCCACTTCATTTGTGACACTAAGGCACAACATCTCTTCTGCCTGCACACATTTCTCAGCACACTCACAATTTGAACAAATCTACACTAATTTGAATGAATAAATGTTCCTTTTGAAATGACTGACATATAAACATGTCTGAAGAGAATTATTCTTATTGTGTTTTCATTATAAGCACTTTGTCAGTGTGTTAAAAAAATGATAAGTACTAATTTTGGCTTTTAGAGATTGTAACAGAATTTTTATGCTGGTGCTACAACTTTTTGTTCTGTGCTACAAAACCTGCAACCTCTGTAGCACCCGTGCTATGAGCTAAAACAGTTAACGTACAGCCCTGCACTTTCACCTAACTATTCCACAAGACAACACATCAGCAGGAGTGAGACGAGAGGTTACTAAAGACTGTAGACGTATGTGCTGAATGAGAGCTGCTATGAACAAACAAAACGTGAGGGTCGTTTAGGTGAAGCCTCATCACAAAATAAGTGGCTTAGTCAAACTTCAACCCATCAACACCTTGTTAGAACAGATGGATGCTTCACACTGGGACTTCTGGTAAATTGAATTAAGTTATTTGCAACATCCTGAATAAAATCAAGATCAGTGAGTCAAATAGTACACAATTATTATACAAAACAGTAGTTTTACACTATATTTTATGTGATTAATGTAAAATATAGAATAGAATAGAATAGAATAGAATAGAATAGAATAGAATAGAATAGAATAGAATAGAATAGAAATACCTGTAGTCTTTATTGTCTCTCAGTGGGAAATTCAGGTCCACCAGCAGCAAAGTGCATGCAAGTCAAAACATACAGATTCACACAAAGGTTTAAAAAAAAATAGAAAATACAAATTAGAGACTGTAAAGTAATTTACAGCATAGCAAATACTAATAGCATAAAAATAATAAGAAATATTAATAATAAAATACTCTAAAAATAAAATACTGTACAATAATGTGAAGTTTTGTAAACTGCTTTTATTTTACAAAAGAAAGTCTGTTTCTTCCTTCTCATATGAAACATTTATAAGAAGTACTTTAATTTACAAAAACACTGGAATATGTTTTGGTTTAGTGATTCACAAGCAGATTTTGAAGCAGCTTATTTAAACATTGAATGTTTTGTTCAACTGAAACTGATTTTTGCTGATGTTTTGTTTAAAATAGTCTGTATTCTAGAAATTAAAAGACATCTTTCAGGTGACAAAATGTTGGTAGATTATAAAACATAGAATTCATCTAAATAAATTAGACATTAAAACCACAAATTAAAGTGACCACAAAAACCGGTTGTGTTGTGACAACGGTTGTCAGATTTTTAGCAACATTTAACAGAAGATGCTCCCATTCAGAGTCTGGTGATGTGACGTACAGCTGGTACCAACACAGGAGGTGAACACCACATCACAAAGATCCAGATGCTGCAGAGACTTTGTCTGAGGCAGCTTCCCAGGCTGTTGCTAAATTATGACGTTCAGCTGTTTAACATGAGCATAAAATCCAGTTAATCACACAGTTTTTATCCCATCCTCCACTAATCCAGATACCAGACTTTATTTCAGTGAATGAAGTTCTGTTCAGTCATTAAATGTGTGTGTTGATAGATGTTCCTCGTGTTGTGAGTGTAGCTCTCACTTAGGCATGAAGATGCAATGAGGCTGTCTGTTTATACAGAAGAAGCCTTTCATCGCCACATGTTGGACTCCCCAGCTCTCTGTCACCATCAGCAGCTCTCCTCTCCTCTCACTGTCTCATTTAGCCTTAAGCTGTAACTTTTGTTCATTCTAAAGTTGCCACTTCAAATAATACAGTTTTGAGCTTCCATTTTTACAGTCGTAACATATTTTGTATAATTCAGTGTTTGAAAATGTTGGGTATTTGAACATGAAGAGAAAGAACGTTTGATTTAGTTTGATATTATTTGTTAGCATGGGAATGTTGGTGCTTGTTTTCCTATTTTGAAGAAAGAGAGGTGAGATTTCTTGCCACCTTGGTGAGAATACGGAACACCTTCTTCATCTCACTGATGCACGTGTCAGTTTGTGATTTAGGGCAATAAATGAAGAAAGTAGAGGAATCACTGTGCATGTGTAGAGCGTATTACAAAACAAGCACTTTTTTATACATTTGTGGATAAACAGTTTTGAAATAATTGTGTTCAGAGTTTAGACCGGTTCTGCCCAAACAGCCAAAAATCAACAACTGTCTACTAAGTCAACCATTCCTATCATTATCTAAATAAATGTAAGAATATTAATGATTTATTCTCATGTCTACATGTTGATAAAACATTTTTCTGTGTCCACCCTGATAGCCATCCCCAACCCCCTGTCTTTGTTTCAACATGTCAGCTTTTATTTTCTCACTCTTCTTTTTTAAGGTTTGTCGAGTCTTGTGCTAATTTGGTTTCCTACAGAAATCAAAATAAGCTGAGAGCAGCTGAAGGCACTTATACGGTCTATCTGAACAACAAAAACAAGAATGCTATATTCTCCTTTACGACCTCGTGAAAAATTTGAAAATTGTTGGCTTCTGATGCTTCGGTGGTCTCTCCCGTTTTCTCTCACAAGTGGCACAGAGGAGTATCTCTGTGATCTTAAACTCTTGGTGTTTGATACAAACTCACTTTGTCCTGTTCACTCGCTCCTGCAGCCAGTTTAAAATCATCAGCTAATCTAAGGCGCTTAGTTTTTAGCTGCTGGAGGAAGTCAGGAGAAAACTCACATCTTTATGGGAGGAACAGGAAACTTCACACAGAGAAAACCCAAGCAAGATTTGATGGTGGGACTTTCTTATTTTCTAATCTCAGCAGCACAGAGATGTGTTTTAGCTGTTGTGAGACTAGACCAAAGTTACATGTTAAAATATTTTACTCAGTCTCAAGAGGTGAGGGTTGCATCAAACACAATCCCTGATCCCACACAGGGTGGTATAGAGAGAGTAAGAAACCTTTAGCAGAACCAGACTCAGGATGGGTGAACGTCTGCCTCGAGGCTGAGCGACCATTAAAGGGCACCACTCATTAGACAGACTGCAGTCCAGTCAGTCTCTGCATCTGCTTAGTTGAATAATCTGCATCTAAATATGGAGCTTGATCATGTTATGATCATTAAAGTCACATATGTATGCTAAATCATCCATTGCACGCTGCAGTGAGCAGGGACAACGTGAGCAGTTTTCTTTTGAAATTTTCTACTCAGAAAGTTGACTTTCTTTTTCTTTTTCTTTTTTTTTTTTTTTTAGAAAAATAGACCCTAAGGGTCTGCAAAGTCATTACATCTAGCAACTGAGTTTATAGTTTGCAGCAGCCTGTTCTTGCACATCATTTGCAACTTCACGTGCTGCATCTTTTTGTTTTATTCCAACTCAATGTGCTCACAAAGTTTATGATTTGGCTAAAAGAATATGAGTGCAGATACAAGCATCCAATGTGACTCTCTCTATTGACTCTCTCTATAGGATGGTTTGACTGGGAGAAAGGAGCTCAGACTTTAGAGAGAGCTCACAGTTGAGCCACTTCTTCTTCACATGAAAAGAAGCCACATGAGGTGGATTAGACATCTGATTAAGATGCCTCCTGGCCACCAGGCTTTTGGAGGTTTTCCAAGCATGTTCAGAGAGAAGGAGGTGACAGGTAGACCAAGAATTTACCAGAGGGATTACATATCTCATCTGGCAAGGGATCACCTCTGCATCGCCTGGGGGCAGTGGGTAAGCATTGATGGGGAGAAGGCAGTTTGGAAACAACTCGGCTTAATCCTCTGCAACTTGACTTCGTCTGAGGGAAAGAAAATGGATAAAGTGATAGCTTGTGCACAGTGAGTAGGCAGACTACTCAGCTGTGGTAGAAACTTTAATTCAAAGCTGGAAAAAAAGAATAAATTAGGCAGTCACTGGTGTTTTTTTGTTGATCGTGTCGCCCTCTTAAATACAATGTCAGTACTGTAGCTTGGTGCTGTTGTAGTATAGAGTGTATTTGTGGAGTACTGCACTCAGTTTACAAAGCAGCTGTATTTTCTCATGACCCAGAAGACTCTCAGTAACAAAGTAACACAATTAAATTACCCTAAAGCCTGTTCATCTGCAGGCACTTTCTTTGTCTTTAATGAGCTTACTCAACTTCATTCTCTCACAGCAACTATAATCTCTGATTTTGGACATATTCCAGTGCAGCACTCAGTGTGTGTATGTGTACAGTATGTGTGTGTGTGAGTGTGCTTTTTTGCTTTTGGCAGGATTGCAGCCTCTTTTTTTCATTTTCTGTGCATGAATGTGTGAATATTTGTCGAGGGATGAAGACAGAAAGCTCACCACTGCTGCAGTTAGGCGTTCTTTTTAGATTGTGCTTTATTATGATAAGTGCCTCTGTGGTTGTGTGTGGTCTTGATTGGTTCCAGTCATTACTGCTGGCCAAAAGTTACTAAGGCATCCTCTCCTCTAATGCTGCTCTGGTGGAAATCACATGCTCATCTTGCACAAAGTCTTATCTCATTGGACAGTAAACAAAACGAGAGGATTTATGAATCAAATTTGTAAGAATGCCAATTCAGCTACTGCCCCCAACGTTTCAGCATACATCAATAGTAGCAGAAGCATCTCAATTTTTAGGTGTCTGCAGAGATTTGTATAGGAGATATGAAAAAACTCTATTTTCTGTTTTTAAAGTGAAATTGAGAGCTCAGATATGATGCAATTAAATTGGAGTTTGCATGTGTGTACTCTGCACTCTGGAGGGACATGAGAGGAAACCATAGGTTCTATATCAAAACTTTAAAAAATGTTAGATTGTGTGGCATCATCTCATTCTAAATTGATAAATTTTGGGGTAAAACCTCCAAAAGTCCAATAATTACCATTGGAATTGTGCAAAAACGTGGTAAAATGTGGTAAATTTAGGGGCTTATTAGGACCTAAAGAATCCTCTTAACATAGAAACTGTTCCATTTTTAAGTCAAGAGTTTAAAACCATCCATCTGAGAAATAGAAAACTACTAAATTTCAACTTTATTACTGCGTGTGGTGGGTTTATGTGCATTACACACAGTACTGATAAATAGGCTTGAGTGAGTTTAAAAGAAAACAGGAAACTCATCTGAGCTCTTTAAATGTTTTTATTTGTGTATCTCTGTGAGCCAGCTCTCCTTATCTGCGCTCAGAGCTGCAGCAGGATGTTCTCCCCTGCAGGTGATGACATCACGTCATCCTCCTGCTCATCTAAACAGCGTTTTGTACTTTGTGTTTACACTAATCATTACCCTATGCCATTCATATGTTTTTACTTTAATGGGTAACTGTTTACTTGCAGGCTGAAATTCCTCTGAGTCACCCCTTCAAGGCCAAGGACACGTGTGCAAACTGCAAATACTCCCAACACACCGAGGCACACAGTCAGGCCTTCACAAACACACACACACAAACACACACACTCATCATAAACACACAACCAGCTGTCCTCTGCAGCTCCTGATTGCTCTGTTCTGACTTTGATTAGAGGCGCATCTTTTCCAGATCTCAGAAAATGGCTCTGAGGTCGAGTGGTTTGGTGGTTTGATGTTGGTGCCAACACACAGTTGACTGAAGGCGTGCTTGGATGGCATTGTGGCTCTGGTGGGAATCTGTTGAGATCCAACTATTGTGGTTTGAATGTTTACAAAGAAAGAGCTTATTAAGTCACAAGACCCACACTTTTAACCCATACTGTCCCACTAACATCTAAATAGATAAAAGACAACTGTACTGAGGGGCGTGCTTAGTAAGAGTGTACAGGTGGGAAAATATATGGAAACAGCATAAATAGATCTGACTGCTGCAGATAAAATGAGACAGACAATTACAAATTAGAGCCTAGAAATCATGTTCAGCTGCTGTTCTCACAACAATGGAACATTACATTAACGTTTTACACGAATCAGCTCCATTGGTCGTCTTTCACATCTATCAGTGGTTTGATTGATTACTTCTCAGTGTCAAAAAGAGCTTGTAGAATTGGGTTGTTTTTTTTTCATCTCCTGAAAAGTTGGTAATAGTTTTAGGAGATATTAGGTTTTTGCTCAACAGTATCTGTAAATGACGAAGAAGGGCTTCAGAAAAATGAACGTGGAACTATAAATAATTATGGATATACCAGGAGTATTCATCAGTAAGATGGTGGCGTGTATAGCTCAGTAGGTAGAGTCATTGGTGTGGCAACCAGAGAGTTACCAGTTTAATCCCAGCTCCAGCTGGGTTACATTGTTGTGTCCTTGGGCAAGACACTTCACCCACCATGTCTACTGGTGGTGGTCAGAGGGACTTGGCGTGCACCGGTGGCACTCCCACCTCTGTCAGTGTGCCCCAGGGCAGCTGAGGCTACAGCGTAGCTTATCACCACCAGTGTGTGAATGACTGTTGTGTTGTACAGCACTTTGGGGAGTGTAAAACTGGAAAGCGCTCTATAAATACAGGACATTTACCTTTAAGATACTTGACACTTAAAGGAAAGTACTGCATGAGTACATATTTAATGTGTGTATTTCTCTATGTAATGAGAGTTTTGAAATATGTGTCATTGTCTGATCAAATGAAAGAACACAAGTAGTTTTCCTCCCATTGGCTTTTTCTTTTTTTGCATATTATTTAACTTTACATAGACTAAATTCAATAAAAATGTCACTATTTTTGTAAAGTTTAAAGAAGACATTGACATTTCTGTAGCTAAAAGCATGCATTTATACATCCTAGAAATTCCTAATTCTCAGTGACACTGACTCACATTAAAGGCATCACACTTAACGTTCTGTTAAAGGGCTTTAGGTTTGTTAAATCACTATATTCAAGTTTACTTTTGTGGTTCGTGACAGCACAAACCACACAGATCAAAATATGTAGGTTTTACCTGTTTTTCCAACACTCCTGTAGGAAATCTGAGTTTATTCCTGAGAAACTGTGAAGTTTCATTAAACTGTTTTGGGGATTATGGAAAAAAAACAGCAATTATCACAGGATTCAATCTTAGCGTATCTTCACCTTGTACTGGAATTACCTATAGATATTATACTGGAATAAAACAAACTGAGAAAAAAATACATTTGACACTTTTTCTATTTGTTCCTTACCTAAAGATCTATTTTAGTAAATTTTTAAAATTAGTTTGTACAAAAATGCATAATAATTAACAGGAATGTTTTAGATAATAAAATTCAATTCATCACTGTAATCCTATTCTAAAAAAATAGTTGATGATATGTCAGCTCCACAGCTATTTTCTGCTACATAAGCCATGCTCCTATAAACAACAGTGTAATGTAATGTTTATGGCAGTAGACAGATTTATAAAATTGTGTTTGCATGAACTGCTGTGACATTTTTGAGATTAGGTGACAGTGAGTCAGTTTGTGACCGTCGTTAGCGCAGCCATCCAATCAGAACACATCTCTGCTTTTTAAACTGAGGTTGTTTAAAGAGCTATCTATAAAAGTTAAGATATTAATTGTTTATAATGTACCCAATAAAAGTGTACCCACTAATTATTAAAAGATGATCATAATAAGCAAGTAATCAGTTTGTTTTTGTTTTAAGATAAATCAATCATTTGTATTTGTAGGTCAGAGCTGTACATAAATTAGAAATTGGAATTGACCCTCAAAACTAGAATCAGTGCATCTCTATTCATAACCTTTCCACTGAATCCCACTTCAAAAGAATTGAACCATTGCTTTAAAGAACGGCTAACCTGACTGCCCTGTCACAAACCCTTTTTGCTTTTCCAAACTAAACATTTACTTGACTGCTGTCTGCTGCTGATAAGATACTGAAAAGGTACTTCACCCACCCACACTTTAAAAAACAAACTAAATATCCCTTTGAAGAACACTACTTATGTATTATTACAAGTCTCTACAGATGAGATTGACATTTAGGAGAAGATGTGCTCAACCAAAAAAGTGGCAATCAGTTCGCAGAATATGGTCAAATGTGCAGAGGAATGTGAAATAGAGACGAGCAGTGTGAGAGCCAGGGGACAGGAAAGAGAGAACAGATAGAGAGGTGAGGGAGAGCGGATAGAGTAAATAAACATCGCCGGGAAGTGTTGAGTCCACGCACAGGACGTGGCTTAGTGTGTGTGTGTGTGTGTGTGTGTGTGTGTGTGTGTGTGTGTGTGTGTGTGTGTGTGTGTGTGTGTGTGTGTGTGTGTGTGTGTGTGTGTGTGTGTGTGTGTGTGTGTGTGTGTGTGTGTGTGTTTATCAAGCCCAGCTGGCTCCCATTTGCCCAGGAATGAGTCTGCACCTCTCAGAGGCCTGAGCCTGCTTTGCTTTGAAGGCCTCTGTGTTGTCTATGTGTATCTGTGTGTGTACATGAGTGTGTGTTTAAAAAACACAGCTTCATTAGTGGACTGCATGGTGTCTCTGAACGCATAAAACACTCAGACCTATATATTTACTGCATCTAGATCATGTGTATGTCCTCCTATGTGTTCATTTTAAACAGATACACACTCTCATGCACGCACACACACACACACACACACACACACACACACACGCACAGATTTCAGGTTTCACAAGCGCTCACATAGACCTCTAAACAGCCACAAGGGGTTGGATTTAACAGCTTCCAGATGGACGTTTAGGACAGAGCACACACCAACACAGAGACAAAATCTGGCTTTGTTAAAGTCCGCAAAACTCCTTCCTAATTAATTAAGTGTTTGTAGATGCTAGGTTACATTTTCGACAAGTACAGGAATATATCTCAGGATTTCTGAAACCTCTCCCAGGTTTAACCTGTTCGTATGTTTGCTCTCCAGATGTGACCCACACCTACACCGAGCCCCTCATATTGAGGGTCAACGGCACCCCAGAAAGGTTGTTGTTAAGTGATGACGGAGACGGATGCAACCACAACACCGGCCGCTCACACTCGGCCCGTACAACGCCCAGTGAGAGCGTTACATGTGAGTAAAACAACACACACTCACACTTTACCGATCTCTGGTCAGATGAGTCACACTATCCTGACATTTAACAAATACATCTGCACACCCTGAAGAAATAGGTCAGGCTCGCAGATGAAAACATCCACTTTTAAAGCCGAGTTAAAGATGGAGTCAGTTAATTACAACCAAATTACCACCCAAAGCTGCACTTTGGGATTTGGGTGCTTTTAAACACAGTTTCTCATCTTTTTTTCTGTTTCCTCTCTGAGTTTTCTTTCTTCCTGCCTTTCTTTGTTGAAACATGAATTGTTAGGGTGTGGCCGCTTCCCCAGTCACTACTATTAATAAAAGCTGGCTGAACGTATTGGTCTATCAAACTAAAATAAATCAAATAATAAAGAAGCTGTGAGCTTGTTCCACATGTTCTGCTGTTCAGAGTCCTTTTCTAGTCTTATAAAGGCAGAACTTTGATCTCATTCACACAAACGCAACGTTTTTTAATACACTTTTTGACGATTCATTCACTAGTAAAGACAATTTAAAATAATTTACTAAAAGCTTCCAGGATAACCATGATGAAAAACTGTTAGCAGATTTGACCTCTAGACAGGAGGATACAGGCATTTTTTAAAACAATGACACACACTGATTCACAGCTGAACAACCAACCCTCTGCTTCCTGTTTACTCTGGTTCATGCATGTCCACACCTGAATGCTCAAATGATTATTTTCTAGTATATAAGTTTGTAAGACAAAAAATATAAAACATCTTGCAAACATCACCATGTCTAAGAGTAGGAAAATATAAATATTTCACAAGTTCTTTCTTTCTTTCTTTCTTTATTCTTGTGCAGAAAACCTAATTTATGCTTTTCTCGCCTAAGTATCTGTTTGACCTCGATTAAAACAACACCAGTTCCTGTTTACAGCACAAGCCGCCATCAATGTGAGCTTCTTTCACAGTCTCACAAAGTGAAATGTGATTCACCCGATCCAGATCCCACCTAAGAGCAAAGGTTAGGGTTAGCTGTTTTCGAGTTAGTGGCAAAACAAACCTAAAAGGTGGAGTTTTCAGTAGAAAGTTGTGATTAGAGGAAGTTTGTCCTTTGGGCTCTTTGCCAGTATTTTTCCACCATGTGTGGTTTTCCTTTGAACTGGTTTTTGAGTTGGTCCCATTTTGCTCACAGTACTGGCTTTTGAGAGATAATGAAAGCAAAAATATTGGAAGTTTTACTTCGGGGACGATTGTACACCACGGATATACAGTTGTGGTCTGAAGTTTATATAGATGCATCCTGGTTGATCATTTTGGACTTTATTGATTGATTTGAACTATTTTTCCCAGGATGGGATGATTATTTAATGAGTTTTAAAAACAGAAGTGGATGCAGAAGTTTGAATTTTTTGTGGAATCTCTCTCTGTCACTGTATACATATATATACACCCCTATTAGTGCTTTTTTAAATGTTCCATAAAAAGTAGAGCTTCAAACACAAGCTTTTTGTAGCCGTCAACGAGCTACCGGGTTATCAACACATATCTAAAGGCTCTTCTCAGCAGAATTAGTGGTTTTCTGGCACAGACTCAGCTTCTAAGGATAGTTCACAAAATGAGCGAGATGCAAAATCTAGGCTTTGGCCAGATGTCCAGTCAGAAACCAGTGCTGATGTGTTTGGAATCATTGTTCTGTTGGAACACTCAACTGTGTCCAAGTTTTGACCATATAGTTGAGTGAATTTGAGGAATTTGGGAGGTAGTTTTTCTCCATTGTTGTTTCTTTTGTGTAATGCATGATGCCACCACCACCATGCTTGACAGTTGGCTCAGTGGTCTTGGGTTTGAAAGCCTCACCTTGACTCATCCTAACATACTTCTTGTCATCAGTCTTTGTCTCGTTTGACCCTAAAACTTATCCAGAAGCCATTTTCTCATCCATGTGACCATCTGCAGATGTAGCTCCTGAACCATTTCCTGTCATCTGAGTATAGCAGATGAAGACTGGTCAATCCAGTGAGAGCATCAAACATTTTCTTTGTATTGTGGAAAAAAGAAACAACCAGCTGCAGTGAATCATAACTAGGTTTGTTTGGTTAAAAGACACTTAAGAAACGTAGGCATCACCTGTTAAAGTATTTAAGTGAATATATACGCATTACAGCATTTATATACCCAATTCTTGATTTTTATAAATCCTTGAATATGTTTTATAATAATTCCACCCTGGGAAAAAAGGTTAAACCCCAAAATCAATATAGCACTCATGAAGAGCACATTTCTGACTACAGCTGTATGTTTTTTAAGAAAACAAAACATGTTTTTTTACTGTAACCTAGAACAAGCTGGTCCTACTGATCCTTGCCAATAACATTTTTTCACGGTTATAAAACTACAAACCTATTTAACTGTGGCTTTAGAGTAAGAACGCTGCTAGAGGAGAGATTATACTGTATCGCTGTCTGCAGTTTATTTACACCCAGCTCCCTGAGTTTAAACCTCCATGTTTTCATAAAGCAGAAGCTCCTCGTCTCATTTCACTGATTAGCAGCATCAACAGACGTTTCTTTACAGCGCCACCAACCCTCTCCTGCTTTTCTCCCTCACACTACAGGCCCTGTGGTTTGGTCCCAGACAGACAGAGAGAGAGGCTCTGTCTTTTACTCCTCCTTGATGTGCAGTCACAGTCATATTTCTGAAGCAAAGCCAAACGTTGCACAAGTACGCTATGCCATTCCTCCACCGCACTTATTTTTCTACTTTGAAACAAGAAGAAACTCAGCCTCACTCTTAACCTATTTTCTGGTATGTCGTTTATTCCTCTTTTATTTATTTTTTTTTCGAGCATCAGGCTCCACATTGATAACACCCACGAAATTCTAGCAAACTTGTCTCAGGGCTTAACCACAAACCTAACAGCACAGTAAAAATACATCTAAACCCTTCCAGAGCAGCCTAAATCTGTCCTTCCTGTTATTTGCAGAAAAGAGGGGGATGGTTTAAGACAGTGAATGAGTGATGAATGACAGGAGGAATTTAAGGCTGAGGAAAGGGTTGAATAAGCTGACATCTGAGTATGTGTTAGACAACTACGAGATTTTTTTTTTCCTTTTCTTGAAAGGCCAGACGTGGGTGACATCATAATAGCTAGTTTGCGGTGACTGAATAACCTGCATTTTAGTCAGGAGATGGATAAATGGATAAGTCAGTGAAAGCAGTGAGTTATGAACTGAAGAGGTGTCTGCTTCCTACCTATTTATAGAGTTAGGGTCTGATTTGGTGTTTTTAATATTCTAGTAAAACCTATGAAACCCAGCAGCTCCATATGCTTTTCCAGGAAGATTATGCAACTATTGAGGTCTTGAACAAAATGTACCACCATATGCACCAGTTTTCATTTGGTTTTGCCTTCATGTGCCCCCTCCTTTCATCCCTCACTCCCTCCCTCTACAATCTACCCAATCACGACTCGTCTAAACTTTTCTCACGGAGTCGCTGAGCGTTCCCACCTGCCTTTCTTTAAAATGTTGTGTTGTCATGTGTGTCTGCGTGTTCTGCAGCAGCTTCACGAGGCACGATCACCCCTTTAACTGATGTCACTTGCAGGCAATAAATCAATCATCCATGCACATTATCTGGCTGCATAATGAGCGTGTAGACATTATAAAGTCACTGTGACTCAGACCTGTGCTGAGATCACGGCTGCGTGACATCTGTTAAACGTGCACGTGCGTGTTTGTGAGGTAGAGAGCGAGGAAACAGAAGCACAAACAGCAGATTTCTGTCCTCCTGTTTGCTTCGTCTCGCGGTGATGACCTCACAGGGGCAGAATGCGTCTGGCCCCCAGCCCGTGACGAGCTGTCTGAGAACAATGTGCAGAATGGTTTACCAACATCTGTGAAAGTGTGTGTGAGTGTGCACGCACTAAAACACACCGAGTGATGTCACAGGCGTGATGTTGTCTTTGACGTCACTGACGCAGCAGGACACTCATGCACACAGATGTTTAACTGCTCATAATCTCAAAAGCACAGACATGTAGTTAAATACAGACAGGATGGCTTTAGCTTTATTAGGGTTAGAACACATTCTGCACTCTTTGTGTATTTTTGTCCATTTGTGACAGTTTTAAACATATTATGAAGGAAAAAGAGAGGCGTCCTGTTCAACGTATGTTTGAGGGAAAACCTGAAGCTCTTTGTTATAATCTAGTCATGTAAGAGGAGCGACGTGCTGTTGTAGGAAAGTCTAGCAGGACGGGGACGACGCTCTTGATTAGAGACAAAAACATGGACTCGAACCGTTTTCCATTTCTGTCTCACTGACTAATGTCTTCTCTGGCTTTCTTCTTCAGAGTTTGAAGTCTGTCATGTTTAAATAAGTTTTACATTTACTGATGAGCAGCAGGATGCAAACCTGAGCTGGAAAATCCAATTTGATTTGGTTGGGGAAGTGACGTCAGGAAGGTCGTGTGAGGATAAAGCGGTGGTTTGCTGTGTCAGGACATCCATTAGAGTTGCTGATGTTGCTTCATGTGTTTCAGATCTCGCCCTCGTCTTTAAATACTTGCACAGTTTTCCCTCATTTATCAGGTGAAACTGAAACATATGAGTTAAAGTAGGAAGTGATGTACGTAAATTTTAGTCAGTTTTTATGTTAAAGAAATTTTTTTATTTTTTATGGAATTCTAAGATTATTTAGAAATGTAAATCTCACCAGGAGAAAAAAAATAGATATTTAGGTCCAGCACAGATTTACCGTTAGTCATATTTCTGCTAAAATAACCCGCTAATGTAAAATTTATGATGTGTAAATTTAAGAAAATTTGTATTGCATGCATGAAACCAGTATTAAATAAACGTGATCTTTAAGCTTTTATTCAACTCTGTTTTAAACCAAAGACTGGATTGTTGTTTGGCTCAGGAAGATTCCAAAAATCACTGTCAGAAAACAAAGTTCACAATTATAAGTTTGACTTAAACACATGGAAAATGTTGTGTGTTCAGAGGAATCTAGTTCTGAGATTGGATGTTGTATCCTCAGACTAAAGAGAACACCAGCCAGTTTCTGTCAACACAGCCAGAACGTGATCAGAGTACGGGACACGAGTAAGGTGCACGTATTATAACACCATCCATTAGTGGTTTAATAAAAACCCATCAGCCTATATATACTGAAAACATGAATGCAGTCTTCATGTTCCAAACACTCACAGGTGTGATGAAACAAAGGGCTGAACATTCCCCAGTCTTGTTTCATCAATAACACACAAATTAAAAATCTAAGTCAGGCTTTTTTTTTTTCAAATATAAATATCACTCATTTCAAATGAATTTTTAATTACTGACAGATCTGTACAAGAAGATCTTCATAATATAAAACTTAAAAGTAATTCTTAATTCCAGAACTTGGAGCTTGGCACATGAAGTGCAAAACTTTACCTAAAGGCTGACTGCTGCTTTTTACGGGATAGAAAGGTTTTTATTCCTCTGGATTGAGAGCCTGTTTAGTCAGTACTCCTTATTCTGATTCATGTCTTGATCTGAACTCTGTGCAGCTCCACAATGTTCTAGAAGAGAGGCTGCAACAAAGCAGGCCTCCTTATTCATTATTTGATCAAAGCTGCAGGCATAAGCATGGAAATGTTTACTTAAAACAACATTTTTAAATGCAAAAATTTGCAGCTCCTGGTTATCATTGTCAAACAGATATTTTTTTTCATCAGTGCTGGGTAAAACAGCCCAACTCTGCCCAGAGGGAGGCAATTGGAAAATTACAGGCACTTAAGAGTTTGAGAGGATTTTGAAAAGTTGCACAAATGTTTGGAAAGTGAGTTCTTTTTATGTCAAAACAAGCTCAGTCAAGATCTGTTCATCAACAACTGCATATGTTCTTATTGTCAAATGATTTATTATACTGGAAATAGTTCATTTTTTATAGATTGGGTTTGTAATTTATTGAGAGTTGGGTAAAGTACTTGGAGATACTTGTGTGTATAGTCGGGTTGGTCTGGAAGCAGATTAGTGGGTGAAAGCATCATCCTCTCATTTCTTCTTGTGCTTATCCAAAACTTTCATGTTTTCACTTTTATGCATGGAGTCCAACGCTTGTGTGAACCTAGACGAACTCCAGAACAGACAGACAGACAGCCGTGAGTCACGCCAGAAAAATAAAGAGAGACCTATTCTCCGTTCCGGGGAGTGTAAGTACAGGGGAAAGCAGGAAAGGAGGTAGAGATGGAGGGTGTGGAGGTAGAGATGGAGGGTGTTGCTGCCTTTAAATGACAGTGACTCACTTCTAATCGCTTCAAAGCTCAAAATATCTGCAAACAAGCACATAAACACACACAGATAGATGCTGTTTCCCAGTCCCATCATGTCGGTGCCACGCTCTTTTTATTTGCAGTTATTTTTATTCCATTGCTGAATCATTGTGTTTATGAGTCACACCCATGAATCATCCTGATCCAAAATACACAAAAAATGTTCAGGCAGCAACAGTATTCTTTTTCTCACTCAATTTTTCTGTTATATGTTTCTGTTCATGGCAGACAAAGGAACCTTGTTGCTTTTTTTCTCTCCTCAGCTTGTGTGCATGTGTGTGTATGTGTGAGTGTGTGTACGTCTACATGTGTTCTTGCATACATACAGTATGTGCGTGTGAGTGGGCATAACCTCAACTTCTGTTTGGAGACAATCCTGACTCGCCATGCCTCTCTCTCTCTCTCTCTCTCTCTCTCTCTCTCTCTCTCTCTCTCTCTCTCTCTCTCTCTCTCTCTCTCTCTCTCTCTCTCTCTCTCTCTCTCTCTCTGTATGCCTGCCAGATCCGCCTATGTGCTGCATTCACACACACACACACACACACACACACACACACACCACAAACTCATAAGCAGTATGAATTTCTCAACTTCTCAAAATGCCCCTGGGGACAATTCAGAACTAAAGGGGAACAATAAAATAAATGTGCACAGCAACCTTCATCTTTTTATAATCTGTTTTTTTTTTCTCCTACTGAGCTGTGTGTCTTGGCTGGCTGAAAATGTTGGAACAATCATGAAAAAGATTAACAGACAGAAGAATGAAATAAACTGGGGAGATAACAAAGAAGAAAGAGAAGAAGGTTTTGACACGAGAGAAGGAAGTGTGACCGCTTCCTCTAGGTTTGCACGTGCATGCACAACTATGCACTCGTGCACACTCACACTGGCCCGACAGCGTGCCAAACATCTGGAGCAAAGTTAGAAAACGCTGAATGAAAGAATCTTAAATAACTCTGGATTGTTGTACAACCATAACCACAAGCCAATCACAGCAGGCCCTCGAGAGTTATCCATCTCTGACTGATTATCCAATCTACAGCTTTTATTTGTTTGTTTATTTATTTATTTTTCATCATTTTTAGAGTTTTTGTACTTCAACCTGCCCTGTTAAGACTTGTTATATGTCTCTATATGACAATTTCAAAGGAAAGGAAACGATTTAATGCCATAAAGATCATTTTATGCTCCCATAATGTTTTTCTCCCAAAATGTTCTTAACCTGTTAATTCTCCGTGGCACTCGGAGGTTACATGTTCAGTACATTCAGTCAAGATTATGATCTAAAATCTTGAATAAATATCAGATTAAAGGATTTAAAAAAATTTTTTCAGTGAACAGTAACTTTTGTCCCCTTGTCTTTTCCTCTTTCCATCTGTCCTGTATTTTTCTTGCACTTTCCTCTAGTTTTGCAAGCATCTTAACAGAGTCAGGGGTCAGATCAGTAAACACCCTGTAGATTTTCACATCAGCATGCTTTTAGGATGAGTTTCATGATCGGACTCCCTCTCCATGACACCAGTTCAATTAATAAGTTTATCAGAAGTTAACATGCCTTTAGTTTGTTTTAAAAGGGTGTTTTTGTTGTTTTATTTGTGTGTTTTTTAGCTCAACCAGCAGCCAGATCCACGCCCATCCACCAACCCAAGAGCCTGCAACGTAACGGATCCAAAAGCCAGGAACACACACACACCCCTCACACACACTATCCTCACCACACGCCTCACCTACACGCACTCCAGTCCCACCCTGTCAGAAACGGTGGCGCTCACAGGCACCCCAAGCTGGGCTCCCTCCCGAGGGGTGGCTCGTCCACCTCCTCCTCGTCCTCGGCGGGACCCAAACACAGCAAGAAACTTCAGTCGAACCCCTCCATCACATCACAGAGCAGCAAGAGGAGCAAGAGCAGCTCGAAGAGCAACAGCTCCCAGATTCCCACAGACGCACAGGATGGTGAGAGACACAGCTGGAGAGATGTTGAACAGGGGGGAAAACAGTTTAACATCCTAGATAGTTCTAATAATCTGATGACAGAATATTAGACTAAAATTTGTGGTCCTCTCAATCAGAATTTTTTTTTAATTATTAAATGATTTAAAACCTGCCTGTTTTCTTCCTCAGACTGCTGTGTTCACTGTATCCTGGCCTGCCTCTTCTGTGAGTTCCTAACCCTGTGCAACATCGTGCTGGACTGCGCCACCTGCGGCTCCTGCGCGGGCGACGACTCATGTTTCTGCTGCTGCTGTGTGACGGAGGAGTGCGGTGACTGTGACCTGCCCTGTGACATGGACTGTGGCATCATCGATGCCTGTTGCGAGTCTGCAGACTGCTTGGAGATCTGCATGGAGTGCTGCAGCCTTTGCTTCTCCTCCTGAGGCCCTTTTTTGTAAAGCACCACCGAGTGGGGCGAAGCATCCAGAGGCCGAGGAACAGACACGAACAGGAGAGCTGTGTTCATCATTCACTTTATATCAGCTGGCTCTGCGTTGAGTCCAGTGCTTCCTACAGGGTTTACCAAGTCAAACATAGTGACCTATTACTTATTTTATTGATCTAAACACAGTAACCTTTCCTGCTTCATCCTAGCAGTTGGTTTGTGCCGCAGAGAGAATTCCAGCACTGATCTGCAGAGCGAGCTTCTGGACCCACGCTGAACTAGCTATTATTACAATGGTACCCCCAGTGCCATCTAAATTACTGGAGTTCTTCAAGCATGCAAAATGACCTCTAAAGGCAAATGAGAAAATGGCTCCATTTAACCGGATTTTAGTGTTTCTGTAGATAAGAGCAGCAGAATAATGGGAAAATGGTCGCTCAGATCTCAGTAGAAGCATAGTCTGTCCTTCTGTCCTTGGCAAGGTTAAAGTCTTCCATTCTGATTGCACACAGTGGCCTTTACTATAAAAGAAAACACAAAAAAGTCTGTCTTTGTCCTCATTGCATTGTACAAAACAGGAAACAGAAACAGCAGCTTGTAGCAATAATAGATCTCTTTTTTATGCATCTTTCTGTACCTGCAGAGAGGAAATCATCACACATCAGCCTGAACATGTAGGAGCTACTAAATGAGTACTGTCAGTATGTAATGGACATCACATGATTCACAGCATCTGTAACAGACACATTTTTTATTCCAACATGTGAAGGGAGAGCACTTTTACAGATCCCTCTGCATTTAATGCTTCAAATCTTGTTTACTTTTACATTTGAGGGGATTTGACTGTATTCAGTGATTTTTTTTTCTTCTTTTGCTCATCTGGTAAAGGGAATAGAAGGCATCATCTCGTTTTTTAAATACATTTCTTTTTTTCCTCTCTGATTCTCCCTGAGTGAAGAAACGGCCTCGGCTGAAGCTTTAAGGCTTGAATTTTTGAGCAGGTTCCTCCTCGCCTTTCACCAAATCTCCATTAATCCTTGTTTTGTAGATTTTAGTTAAGATATTTGCATTTCTCCTCTAAATGTGAAAAAAAAATCACATTTCTGTGTTATCAGGTTTTGCTAGGCTCTCTGTAAAGCGGACATTGCTCAGCATCTAATTTAATTCCTTAAGTGAGAATCTCATGAAATTATGCTAAGCTAGATCCACATGCTTTCGCTGTATGAATGGTGCAGCCTTGATAAGAGGCCCGTACTCTCATATGCTATGGCGCATACCTTCCCCCCCCCCCTCCCCAAACCAATACCTCCTGAGATGTCGCATAGATCAGTCGTGCATTTAAAAGTGACTTGATGCAAATCTCTTTCCTCTGATTAGATACTGGAATCCTTATTCTAAATGCCTTCACTCTTTCCGGGCTTTAGTTTTTAGACCTTTGATTACTTGTACATAGAAGGGCTAATGTGCTACACTATTGTGAAACCCTATTTTAAGGGTCGTAGTTTTACACTTTGCATAAAATAGAAAACTCACTATTTTAGTATTCAACTTGATGGCACCAAAGCAGAACGTGCAAGATGCAATTTGCTGCTTTACAATCATTTAATCCAAAGATCTATTGCAACTAGATGGAAACAAGTCAAACTGGAGGTGTTTCAGATTTTAGGAAACTCACCTGAGTGTAATCCTGGAGAGTCCTGGAAGGTTTTGGAGAGATTTATGGAAAAATAAGGCTGATATTTGTTTATACTTAGTTGTGGTGCTTCATTTAGGGTCTGTTCTCATCACCAGACTGGGAGTAAATTGTGATAAATGTCTCTGGTGTGTGCAAGGTTATCTCATGTGCATGAGAAAAAAAAACAGAAAGGGTCTCCGTACCAACACTGACTGCAAGATAGATGACAGATGTTAAATCTAGTTGAATCTACCTTGAAATAATGTCTGAGTTGAATCAAGTTTGAAAACTTTTTAACGTTAAAGCAGCACTCCGGAGGATTTCATCAGGAGAGCAGTTTTTGAATCTAGCGTCCAAAGGCTCCTCCTCAAAACATCTCGACACGCGCGTCCGGTCGCGTGTGCGCGCGTGCACGCGGCGCATATACTTCGGACATGAACTGTACAGCTCAATGTGTAGGGTTTAATCACTCACAGTTCACAATCTTATTCCAACAATACTACGAGGGTCTGATGAGCCCTCTCTGTCCCTGCTGCTTCTGATATTAGCTCTGTTAGCAGAGAGCTGCTGCTGGACTCTGAAGCTGAACTTGACTCGGCCCTGGATGAACTTTCTGACCAAAATAAACGTATAATCCTGTCAAGCCTTACCATTCTGTGAGGTGAAAGGTTTAAAAACAAAAATAAATCCATCTTTAGCTGGAGAATGGGTAGGTTTTTAGTAGAAATGAGCCGTGAGGCTGAGACGCAAACAGAGAAACACACGGAGCGTCCTGTACGACAGTGCCCCCTACTGGTACAGGTTTGGTCGATGCGCGTGCATGTTGAGAGAATGCAGACATTTGAATTTCATTGGCTGAAAAATGTCGGCGGCAAGAAATAATGCAAAGGGGTCTCTAGGAGGAAGGAGGGTCTTCATCAGAATGACAGATGTTGTGGAACTCAACCCATAGATCAAAGTTTAGACCTGAAATATCATTTAAAACATTTAGAAAACTTTGATACAGAGAAAAATGCTCCAGAGAGCCGCTTTAAGTATGGTTTTATTTGTGTAAAAGAGACAGAAAGCACAATTGACTTGGTCTGGTGATAAAAAGCAGTCTCTAGATATAATAAATGTATTTATAAATTAAATACACCATCATCTCCAAATATAGCCCTTGTATTAAACTCAAGGTATTGATACTGGAAGTTTAGACTCAGATTTCTATGTACAGCATTATGAGTGTTTGTGTTAAAACTGCATCCACCTTCTGTTAATAGACATGTTGTGTTATAATTCGGTGAGAATTTGGATTTTGATGCAAAGAGCTGCCTTCTTCACTCATCAGCTGAATGGTGTTGAAGCCCAGCAGAGACTCTATAGTCCACTATAATGTCATTTTGTTTACATTACCCTGATTTAGTTTGAGTTGCTGTTCTGGAAGTCCAATTAAGATTTCTTTGTTTAATACTGAATAAACAATGTGAACTCCACCCTATTGCTGTTATTCTTTATTATGATAGAAAGCTGCATACCTATTTTTGCTTATAACTTAAAGGCATACTATGCAGTTTTGGCTTGTTTTCTAGCACCCCCTAGTGTCCTCTTTAAATCACTGTTGTAAAAACGTTATCACTTTGCTCACAAACACCTAAATCTAACTGTTGAAATGTCTCCTCAGCCTTCATTGCTTTCTACTGGAGTGGTTCATCACTCATTCAAAGAAATCAGCTGTGTTCAAGCAGGGAGCGATGGAAAAAAATCAGGAATCATGAGCTAAAAACACTCTGGCACTAGTATAACAGCTAGCCACATTGGGTTAGCCTAACCCTCTGAGATACGTGACTTTGTGAGATTTCAGGGCACCGGACCAGAGATTCAGAAGTTGCAAACGTGGTATTCTGGACACAAGCAGCAGATGGGGCTGAGTGACTTTTCATTAACCCTGTAAAGGATCATATTAGCACATACTGGCTCAAGAAAAAGATTTTAAAATATGAAAAATCAATCAATCAAAAAAAAAGTCACATATTGTGCCTTTAAAGGTTTATCTGCGTGAAAGCCTTCAGCAGCCTCTCAGTGCCGTCCCCTCACATCTGGGACCCTTTAAGGTCCACACCAAGAAAAAGAAATGTTTGCATTTTCTTAAATTAATTTTCAGCAATAAGATAAAGGTTAATATAATATATAGTATTAATCATTTAAAGCAATTTGAAGGTAATAATATATTATCAGGTGATTATGTCTTGAATTAATCATCACTATATTTTTACCATTTCTTCATTTTTATCTTTTTCAGTTAAGTTTAGTGTTTAAATAAAATGTCTTCCACCAGCATTTGACCTGTCAGTTAAGAGCACTCACTAAAGAGTTTAACAGTAAATTATCATTTGGTGTTTCTTTATACTCTATTTATGTAAAACCCACTGACAGCCTCGTAGGCTACTGACCCTGAGCTTTCTAACGCCCCCTAGGTTGGAAGTCACTGTCCTAAAACTAAATCATCATAAATCCTAAAGCATATATCAGATAACTACCGCTGCTGCTGTTAAAACTTGTGTTTTCAGGTCCTCATTACATCACTGTGTTGTTTCTGTTTTACTCAACTCAACTCTTCTTTTCATTCCAGTCTTCTCTCTTTCATCCCTGCGTGTTATGGCAACAATTCCTGTCTCAGTTCTTGTGCGTCGCTCGGTGTGTGCTGTTCACAGGGTGTGAGATGTTTGCAAGCCTCTGTTTCATATCGACTGTGGGTTGAGTTCACATACAAAAGGTTTGGAGTATAGCCCCGAGGCAAGTGCTTCTGCTACTGTTTCTGATCTGTGTGTGTGTGTGTGTGTGTGTGTGTGTGTGTGTGTGTGTGTGTGTGTGTGTGTGTGTGTGTGTGTGTGTCTGTAAGGCAGACAGGAAAAAGAGTGTGTATCAGGGAGGCAGTTCAGATGAGTCAGGTCAGACAGAGAGACGATTCAAGCTGCTCGGTGGGAGTAGGGACACAGAGGACATCTCTGGACATCTGCAACTGCTTTGCAGAGACCCATTCTGCAGTCGGCCCTCGTTTCCTTTATGAACACACACACACACACACACACACACAAACATACACAAATCAAAAATGATTCACTCCTCCCTTCAGACATTTCACATGCACAAAGCAGACACAGGGGACAAGTGGCTATTGAATATTAAGCATGAAATTACAAAGGCTGCATTCTAATGGAGGTGCTGAGGTCAGAAGCTGGGATGGGAATCATAAATTAATACCCCTGACATGACAAGCCACTCGCCCTTGGCTCCTGCCAAACCTTCCTCCACTGAAGTCAGAAAGACACCTAAAGAAGGAAATGCTCAATTTATTATTAATAGTGGGTCAAAGGATTGGCACAACAGACATGGAACTCATCCAGTGAGCCAGATACTGTTCTGATGTGATTATTGTATGCAGAGACAACCATGTAACCTCCTTGTGTGGCTACATCTGTAGGGGTTATTGTTCAGCCTTCTTATGGGTCCTTCATTACACAGTCAGCTATTGTGTGTCACTTTGAAATCTGCTCAGTTCTGTACTTTTCATTTGTATTTTATACAGGCAGCATATTTCATGGATGGTTGAAAAGAAACAACACAAGAGCAACAGCTGGCATGTCTGGATGCAGATGGTGGGAATTTAGAGCTGACAAAAAATTAGAAGAATGTCATAACAATCAAAATGCTGCTAAACTTATTTTAACTAAAGATCAAATCTATTTGTTTTGATCATCATATACAGAACACACATGACTATTTTTTGCATGCAGAATTGCAGCATAGAAACAAAATCATCAAATTTTACTTAATCATAAATCTGCACAAATGACTCATAAAATCCTCATAGAGAAGCAACATAATTTTATTATCTGGTCATCAGATGTCTTATTTTTTTAACTGTATGTTCCTGTACGAGTTTGAATCTATTTATTCTATAATTGTCTGGTCTGGTTTTAAGGAGAGTAAGTGTTGAAAGAATAATTTTGTTATACAAGCAAGAATCAATACAAAAGCACCTACATGTGTTTGTTTTCCTTACTTTAAAGGAACGGCAATGTCTCATGAAGTTAGCTTAGTGACACAAATATCAAAGAATACCAATAAGCTACTAATCCAAACAGAATACTTAACATTGACTCCAAATGGTGAACAAGATTTGAGCTTGTGCTGTTCTGGATGGTAAAAATCACAACTTTATTCTTGATACTGAGATTATCCAGACTACTGGCTGCAGGTTAAACACTGACTGCTCATAGGAGCTCCAGTAAACCACAAATAAAAATTAAAATCATCCCATTAAACTGAATTTCTGAGTGAAACCTGACTTTTGTTGTTGGATACGTGAACAGCTGGATTTTATTTTAGACTCAGTTCTGTCCTGATGGTGTGTCTCAAAGAGATCATAAATACATGCGCTGTTATAGCAATCTTATACAACTTCTCATTTTAAAATCTACATGATAAATCTGCCTCTGCTTCAGTACCAGGAGACAAATTGAACAATCTGTTCAACCTTTGGACACATTATTAAAAATTTTAATTGAAGTGGGAACAAATACATTTTTAAATTATTCCATCTGCATTTTGGTACTCTGTACCTTTTGCCAGAGGGCACAAGCTCGTACTCTGAATGAGGGATGTGTGACAGGGCAAAGAAAACTTTCTATGCCTGTAAAAGTAAGGGGGGGGGGGGTCCTCCCTACTACAGTCATGGCAGACTTCACCAAACGCTGCAGCTTGAACTGATAAAACACAATTATTATCTTTTAGTGTTACCCAAGATCAGTTTGATGAACATCCACTGATTGTTGATCTAGAAGACAACAAAGCTGGGAGAGCATCCAGTTCAGCACATCTGTAAAACTGAGACAACTGACAGAAAAACAACAACCAATTTAAAATGCAATTCACAAAAAATAAATAATAATAAACGTCACTGTAGGGGTTTGAGGTTGTGATGAACCAGGGGTATAAATGTATCATTTGGAAGCAAATGACCTGCTGTAGATAGTCAGAGTGAGCTCCGTTTGGAGAAACAGGACGAAATTCTCATGAGAAACTCAAGCTAACAGCTGATTAGACTGTGGGCAATTCTAGAGCAGATATTAGTTTGAAAAAAACTTCATTAGTGAATTTCTGCACCATGCACATCAGATAGGTGCATAAACTGGGTGTGTTTAACTTGCAATGGTGCCACTTCAAATCCCAGCTGATTGCCTCTTACATGTTCTCCCCATGCATGTGAGAGTTTCACACACACACACACACACACACACACACACACACACACACACACACACACACACACACACACACACACACACACACACACACACACACACACACACACACACACACACACACATCTATAGTTAAAGATATACAGTTAACACTATCACTCATTAGAATCATCATTTAAGGTTTGAGTCGTTTTAGACAGCTGAACCTTTCATAAGCTAACAGACAACTCCCATGAGAGTTTCTCTCTGATTCTCTAAAGTGAGATCATTCTGACCACCATACAGGTAAAAACCATCTATAACCTCTCCACAGAACTTCACATCGAAATATCCAAAGTCCAAAATGTGTTGTTATGTTTATGTAGACACTTTTATCCAAAACGACCTACAAAGAATATTGTAAACAATAAGTTTCCTCAAGGCTAACAAACAACTAACCCTGACATTAACCTTAAACTCTTTAGATGGTCTAAAACTAGTCTCTATGGTGCAGTGAGGGAAAAAAGAACACAGGATAGAGTGAAGTCCATGAAGAGAGTACAGAGGAGTAGAGGAAGGTAGGTGCTAGTCTAAGATGTTCTCTGAAGAGCTGGGTCTTCAGGAGTTTCTTGAAGATGGAGACAAAGAAATACAAACTATCCCTCTAATGTGAAGTTCACAAGGAAACAGGGAGGAGCGTCAAATAATAATAAAAAAAACTTGATTTAATAGGTTGGGTAAAAGTAATGTTTTTTGAGTGCTAATTACAAACAAAAAGTGCTGCATGAATACAGTTCAGTCAGATGAGTCGTGCTTCAGCGTTTTTTAATCCATATCATCAGAGTTTGGAGTTGATTTTATGATTGGGAGTTTAAGGGTGATGAGAATATCCCAGAATCAAAAGAGGAACCGGCTGTAAAGAGCAGGAGCAGCACATCCTGAGGGAGAAGCTCATGGAGAACCAGACTGGAGAGTCATGTGGGGTGTGATGAGGAAAATCACATGTGAGGCAGAAAAACAACTCCAGTTAAACCAGTTTAGAGATCACTCTGTTACCTAAACCATTTAGAGAATCTGCTTTTTTAAAAGTTCATAAACTTTGACTTGAGTTTTAATCATTGTGAAAGTTATGAAATGAGAACATCCAGACTTCAAACATGATCTTTGATTAAATTTCCAGCTTCAGACAAATAAAAATGTCAAACTTAGCAAAAGATATTTAGCAGGAATAGTGTGCAAGTTGAATAATTACAACTAATACATGTTTTTTCTGGTTAGATTCTGAAATGTGGATCATTATCATCATAAATTATTGCTCATAACATCAAACTAACATAAACTCAACTTTTATACAATGAAAATCAAGTCTACTTCCTCTCAGAATGTTCCCAGATGATCATCATTTGATCCACCCCTGTTTTTAGGTGTTATATAAAACATATAGGAAATGTTCACATAAATCACCAAAAAAAAAAAAAAACTTTTTGAGATTAGACAGTTTTTTTTAACATGGCAAATTGATAATACTGCTTCAAAAAGACCTGCTTTAAAAAAAAAGATCAAAAGAAACATGACAGTTACTTTATAGAAAGTCCAGGCAGTGTTTTCTTTATCTAAACATTAAATGTAAAACTGTCTCAATCTAAAATGAGAAATATTTTTACAATATTGTACAAAAAGTTCAAGCATAAAAATGTTATTGCACGTTTTTTAAAGTTTTAAATCTATAAATAGAACTAACTGGAATTGGCTTAAAGTGCTAAAATCTGAGCAGAAATGTGTGATGCTGAGTGTAAATCAGGAGGGAGGAGATTTGTTAGCCGTGTGAGTCAGTGGAAGTTTTGCCAACAAGTTCCTACAAAGCAACATCTTTTCTTCCTACATGAAAGTCATGAGGCGGAGACAGTATTAAAGAGAGAACACACAACACAACATTCAGAAAGCAGCTTCAAAATGAGCTGCTGTTCAAATAACATGCTAAGCTCTGGTTTTCTGACTTCGTAGGGATAAATAGCTCCGCGCTGAAATATGATTTGAGCCCATCAAAACGCTAAAGGAAGGACGAACCCACATAAACAAATCATCATCATAAAAGGCTGTATATTCAGCAGCATGGCACACAGTGTTCATTAAACGCTGATTACATGTTTTCCTCTTTAATGGCGCTCTGTGGTGTTTTACAACAAGTTGAACTGAACCAAAATCCTGGCAGGCAGACAAGCTTGGATCAGCAGCAAAAATGTGTGTGTAGTGTATCGAGTTACTGCTGCTACAGAACTACTGAAGGAACCACAACTCGGCCCATGGAATATATTACACACAAACACGCCACATTTGCATGAAACACAAGCACACAGAGCTGGCAGGGAGAAGGATTTGTTTCTGTTTCAGCAGCTGAGCTCTGAGGAGATGACCATCAGCGACTTCATCAGACAGAAAAAAAGACCACCTGATAAACGTACTGACATCAGAGGGAGAAAGAAAACACGATTTCTGAAGCGCATGAAGCTGTTTCAAATGGACTGTGTTGCTAAAGGGTTTTTTTTACAAAAACTCTCCTAACATCTAGATGGAGCGATGCTCTAATTACAAATGTCTGTGTCCAGTAGAACCCCAAACCCACCCCCTCGCTTAATCTTTGCTCTGCTGGACAGTGATCGTACATCTTCCTTATGAGACGATGACAGATTGATTAATCCACTGAGCTGGACCCCTCAGCTGCAAGAGCATCCCTTAGATAATGAATCACTGATGAATTACATGAAATATTTCTCTCTGAGACATAGTAAAGTCCTTCGGTTTTATGACTCTTTATATCTATAATGAAACTCAAATTCATTGATCAGCTTGTGTGCTGATCTGTGGTCAGTTCACAGCCAGAGGTTTAGCTGTCATCAGTGATGTTTCTGACTCCTGTTTTAGAACCACAAACATCCAAACAGGCTGGATTTCATAACTCAGTCATTGTGTCATGTTATTTTGCAGTTTTGCTGCAAAAAACAGTTTCATTATATTTTATTTATGACAGACATACATAATAAAGGATAATTTGTCACAAACTTCAACCCAATCCTGGTCATTTTGGGAGACATTTAACACAAACATAGTCCAATAGAGAAAGTATGGTGATCTGGGAAAGTCTGGGCTAAATGCATAGACTTTTACGTGATAAAAAGACTAAACCCTGCTTTGATCTTTAGAAGTACATAAGTGCAGAACACACTACAGTATATATTATGCATACTGTATATGTTTGTAAGCACAGCAGTTTCACCCAAATCAGAAAAACTATGATCATGTTTTTAGTTTGGTGGATTGAAAATCTGCAGGTTCTGAAATCATTAATTTGTAAAATGTCATGATCACTGGTTCATTAAGAATCTCATCTTATGACAACGTGTCACAATAAGTGTCTTTTATTATGTTTGACAGTTTCTAGTTTACTAGCACAAATATAGTTCAGTCCCAAAGCACCCAGGATGCAACGCAACAACCATTTCTGACTTTGAAACGTCATAGAGTGTGAATATAAACACTTCTAGTTCAGCATGTACATTCATATTACTTTCAAAATAACTAAAACTAACGGTTTATAAAACAGCACTTGGTTGAGCTAATTTGATTGTATTTTTTTATTAGCTATGTAAAGATGGCAGCAATCCACTTTGGTCCACATCCCACTAGGACTAGTCGTTAGCTCATTAGCTATATACAGCTGTGATGTTGACTGTTCATAACGTTTCCCACGACTCACATAGAAATTCTGGATCAATCTCCTTCACAACACTACTAGGTACTTTATATTTCAATTTGCAAAAAAAAAAAAAGACTTGTCCAGACTGAAATGCAGAAAATGACAAATATGTACAAATTATTTTATGTGAAATAAAATAAGACTCTAAGCATCTAAAATTGAAGAAGTTTGTTGTTTAGTTTGTTGGTGAGAAAATCTCAGAATACACCTGCAGCTTGATTTTCACTTCAGATTTAGCATTTTCTCTCAGCAAATATTTTGTTCATTAGAACACATCATGAAAGTCAGGAAAAATATCAAATGTCTCCTCTGCTGTTAAAAGGTAAAGGTGGGTGAGTTGACTGCACTGTTACTGTTTGTCCAGCACTCATCAAGTAAACCCAGAAATACTAAAACAGACTTTTTAAATCTTTACTTTAGTAAAGGTTTGTAAACTATTTCCAATAAAAATGTACACGGGACACAACAGAACTACTGGTGTTTTTATGAACATGGTCCCATATCATTCACTATCTCTCCAAGTGTAATAGTTTGAATAGTTAACACATTTTTTAAAAATCCACAAAACCATAAACATTTCTCTTCGTTTTCTTCTGGGTAAAATCTTTCCTGTGACACAATGACTGACTGAACTCTGGACCGGAGGTAAAGCCATTTCCTTCTGCCCACTCGTGCTAATTTCAAAACCAGCCTCAACCTTCATTTAGCTTCAAGATGATGTTGAGTTTAACGTAAATGTAGAAATCAGGTGAGGGTGATTAAAATGCTTCATTCAGCCGAGCTGCTTGTGAATTCAGCATGAAGGGAAGAGAGAGGCGAACAATGAAGAAGTAGAAATTGATAGATGGAGGAGATATAGCAACTCTGAGCCGAATACATAATGAAGGCCTTGTTAGCAAACATTCACACGCGTTAGCTCCATCACAGCATTTGGAATTCGCCTCTCCTTCTGAGAGCGGAGCTCCAGTGTCAGACAGGGGAGGTGCGTATGAAGCAGACATCACCACTTAGAGTTGGCTTTCATCTGTGTGGGTGGGAGATGCCAGATATTCAGAACTGGCACTAATACAATAAAAGGCTGCAACAATGTTGGCTCTGGGTTAGCTTGGAGCATTCTCCATGTTTGGCTGCTGCTGTTAGTGTTGTGTTTTTAGCATAATGACTTACTCATGGCCTTACAAAAACACTAAAACACATCCAGCTGACATTAAAACGCATGCTAATGTTTTTCTGTTCTTTTCACACTCAGCCTGCTACACACTCAAATGCAATCCTTAAGATTTAACCTTTTCACAGCGCAAACGTATTTTAAAAGGCATTTTGAATGGCGTAAAAATAATAGGACACACAAAACAATCTCCTTGTGATTTTAGCAAAAAACCAGAATGTACCGTATGTATCTTAAATTTATTAACCTTTATTTAACCAGGAAATGTCCCATTGTGTTTCAGAAACTCTGGGAGTCCTGGATTACCACCTATTGGGCATGTTGTGATTAGTATTAGTATTAATATTAGAAATATTAGTCACAGAAAATAATGCAAGTGGCAGGTAGTCAATTAAACTTGATATTTAATCAAATTTAATTAAGGCAATGTTGAAACCACCAACCTGATAGTGTTTGATGTCCAAGTTTATCCCAAACAAAGACTTGACATTCAGTCATTTCTTTGTGTACTAAATGTCTTTTCAGTTCTCTATAAATGTATAGTACAAACAGGCAAAGTTGTCTTCTTCATGTCTTTGTTGGGTTTTACTCTTCTCATTAGATTTCCTTCATAGTCTTTGTTTTTCAACTTTTTACACACCTGCTGCACATCTAGTTATCACCCTTCCTAGAATGAATAGTCCTTTGTTTCTCAGTCTAGTATAACATTCAATTGTTTACTTACTGGTAACAGTTATTTACTTTTCTTCCTGTTATGGTTCAGTGCTTTTTGTTGTTCACCATAAACCTTTTGTTGCAGACAGTGTTGCCTCCAGGTTCTGGTTCCTTTAACACAAACTGAACCTTGTGTAGCCTGAAAACAGATGTTAATACCTCTAAAGTTTATTATGATTATAACTGTTTAAGATTAGAAAAAACTACTTTAAAAAAATTACTGCTCAATTACAAAGGGTTGTCCCTTTTTTGTAGTTCATAATGGCTGAGAGCGTATGAGCATGCAGTGCATCATTTTTTTAATTTTCAGGTTCATAACATTTAAGTTTAATAAAAACAAATGTATCATTCTATCAAGTGATTTAAACCCAAATCATGTATTTTTAGTGAATATTTTACTGTTTTCCAGGTAGGTTTACGTGTCTGTACTATCCCATACAGTGAACCTTTGGGAGGTATTCTGAAATTATCTGTTTCATTTCCAAAAAAGTATTAATACTAATCAAAGGAATAATAATAATATTAATAATATAACCAGTGGTTTTAAACAAACCAGGACTAAACTATTCATTTGTCAGTTATTTATACTTCTATAGAGTTAGTATAAGCAGTATGATGTACGTGGGGCTAAACAATAGAATATAATGCTTGTGTTATGAAGGAACGAGTGCAACAGTGTGGCTCATAATATTTCATTTTAAATTAATATTGGACAACAATAAAAACTCAGATCTTGGCTTATGTAATGAATACAGTCAATTAAATTGTTGTTGCTAATTTAATTTGAGCAAAACTTCTTCAATAAATCATTTAATCCAAACTAAACTACTTTATCAATGAAGTCAAGGCATGACAAATAAACAGAAACACACCAAAGGGATTAGATTAGAGATGAGGTGGTAAATCTGGAAAAAAAAAACAAAGAGAGAGGGAGGATGGGAAAGGCATGACACCCCACTGGTTTAAGAGTTTGATTATGCAACGTCTGGCTTCCAGCCAAAACCCCTTGAGCCCCTCAGAACTGCAGCAGCACCATTACTCTGTGGAAGGAGGAGATGAGCACATCACTGTGCTTACATCCCTCATCCCAAACCCACCCAACGAAGTCTCAGTTCTCACCAGTTTCGGCCTGAGTTAACAAACATGGCCCAATTCTGACCACTTTATAAAATTCTATTAATCTCTGCTTTATTCTGATAATAACATTTAAAAACTGAATGCCTGGAAGATGTTCAGTTTGGCACCACTGTTGACCTGCTGTTAAATCTATGCAATTGTGGATGTGTGTATGCATGTGTGTGTGTGTGTGTGTGTGTGTGTGTGTGTGTGTGTGTGTGTGTGTGTGTGTGTGTGTGTGTGTGTGTGTGTGTGTGTTCAGTCAAGAAAAAAGCTAGCTTAGTGTCAGGCAGGCAGTTTTCCAACCTATGAAAAACAGGCTCCTGTTTTTGAGTTGAGCTGACTCATGCCACCTTAAGCAAACAGAAAGCACAGACCACAGCCTTGTCCGTACACACACACACACACGCACACATACACACACACGCACACAGGGACAAATGTGAACACACACACACAGAATGCAGAGGGAAGAAGTCAACATCTCACAGGTCTAAACAACCTCTCTTATTTCCTCTTTAATATACTGTCTGCTACAAGAACCAGGTGAAAAAGGCCACACGTTTACTGGATCATCATATGAGACAAAAGCAGAAATGTTCCCATCAGGGTGAAATCAGCAAACAGACCTTTATTGTTTTCCACAGCCTGTAAATGCTGTTGGGATGACACACGTACTGTTACAGAGGAAGAGAGAATCAAGTGTGAGAGCAGCAGCTTTCAGAAAGAATTACATTCACTGTTTTTACAGGAAAATGAATTCCAGAAACACACATGCTGATTAGGGGGTTGGTTCTGGAGCACGCAGGAAAGAGCGCCTTGTCAAATAAACATTTCTTTCCTGTCCTTTTGTCAGACAGAGCTCCTGTAGGATCGTGTCTGTGAACGTCAGCCAGCAAAAGAAAAAGAAGGCGTAGAAGCAGCAGTGTGGGTGGGTGAGATGGCAGGAATTAGAAAAAAAGAAAAAGATCCAGTCCAGTTGAGTTCACCGCAAAGATCTCTGCAAGTGTGAAAGGAGGCGGGAGGTGGGGGGGGGGGTCGAGACACGGCCGGCGGCGTGAACCGGGTTAATATTCTGTTTGGGTCACAGTGCTCTCGTTACCATGGTAACCTCAGAGCCCATTTCCTCTCAGCGCCTGTTGCTCTTGTGCAGTTGCCCACCTGCTGCTGCATGTCCACCTCAGGGAGGAGGCAGCTTTCAAACACAGTCAAACTGCAGCACGTCACAGGTTTCCATCAAACACACCGACATCACAGCCACTGCTTTTAGCAACCAAAGATCACATGTTGGTTCACTCACGTCTGTGAAAAGGAAATGTGAAATCAAACCCATACTTTGTTTTTCTGCAACACTTTCCTGTACACACAGCCCTTCCCCTGTGGCGGCCGTAGACTGCAGGTCACCAGTTTTCACAGAACATTTGCTTTTTGAGAGGCAGTTTGCATAAATAGAAAAAAAAGGGTTTTCTTTTGTCCACTTTTTAGACCCTTTGGGGTTTTTTTCTACATGCATATTTAGGAATCTGATTTAAAGTTCTTTGTCTTCGAGTCCCCATCCATTCATTATCCATTGTTGTCGAGGTAACAAGTCCAGGAGGGAAATCTAGACATCTCTCTCCTCAGCAACTCTCTTCAACTCCTTCTATGGGATCCCAAAGCAATCCCAAACCAAAGAAGATATATATATATTTATGTATATATGACTTGATCTGCCCCAACTACTTCAGCTGACTCCTTTTGATGCAGAGCAGCTCTACTTCAATCTCCCTCTGGATGACCAAGCTTCTCACCTATAAGGCTGAACCTGAGCTCATTTCAGCTGCTTGAATCATTACAGTAGAAGAAGGCCCGATCTGTTGGTTCATCTGAACAGCCTTAGTCCACGCTGAAGACCTTGATGAAAGAGGACCACTGTAAATTAGTTACCCAAAAAGGCAAGTCCAAGCAGACCCAATTCCAATCAAGTTTAGGTGGATTAAGAACCAGCTGGTAGGTGTTGGTGGGGGGCTTGGTGTGCTGACCCCTGATGTCATTAATTGGCTGTGAAAAATATGCTTTTTCAGCAACATCTTTGAAAACATAGACAATCTGGGAAACTCAGTAATCCAGAACTTAAGAACATTTCTAAAAAGGTATTAATGGATTACTTTTCTTAAAGATGAATAAAAAGCTAAGTCAATAAAATAACTCCAGTCAGGTCTTTAAAAAAGATCATCTTTGAACCTTATAGCATTTCGTGAGGGTTATCCAGAGCTGTTTTTCTTGAAGATAATTGATGAATGGATGAAACTGTTGTAAAGTTGATCCATTAGACCTGGTCAAGAGGAATATTTGAGTTTAGGGGAGAAATATTCCAAAAGGACCTGGAGATTCTCCAGATTTGATAACACTACACCCCCCTTTACTAAAGTCAGTATTTTAACTACGTATATATGGGAGACATTTTTTGATGATCCATAACACAGCTTACTGTTGAAGGGTTTCCTTCTGGTTTATTCTGCCCTTCACGCTGTTCCCACACCGCTGTGATTACATGTATCTCAGTGTGTCTCAGACAGGGACGGAACATCTGAACTTCTGAGTCGATGAGTCACGAGCCTCACTCCATTATCAGCCTAACAGAGGGCAGAAAGTAACCAGCAGGCTGCAGCTATCTCCATGTCCTATCTGTTTCTGTGGCAGGTGGGAATGAGGCTGTTCTCAGTTGCCGGCCTTGCCCCGGTTCTCCCCGGCCCGGGCCTTTTAGATAGGATGGTGTCTGCAGAGATATGGAGGGGGAAAAGGCAGCTCTGCAGACAGCTGGTAATGATGTCCTCTCACATACCGCGCCCTGTGGATAATGGCGGTGTCGAGGCCCGGTGCATAGAGCGAGATGAGGCAGAATAGTCGGCATAACCACGAGTCTACGGCACGCTCGTCTGAATTGCCTTGTCTCGTCATCTTGCTCTGATTCCGGGCTATACCACGGGTAAGTCAGTGTAGCGTGTAGCTCATTTCACACTGTGATTCTCTTTCTCTTATCTAGATCTGCTGGCTGCCAGATCGAGTTTAGAAGAACACAATTAGGTATTTTTTCCAGATGTGATGAGAAGTTATAGAAGTGGATAACTTTTCTCTATACTGTTCTCGATAGCTGGACTCTAACTCAAAAATCAACTTCTGAAACAAGAACACGTCTATTCCTTCATCCTGGGGAAACTAGTCTTTTAGTAGATGGTAGTGCAGCTGATAGCAGCAAGAAGGATGTGTGTGTGTGGGTTTTCCTCTCACAGACCAACCAAACATGCATGTTAGGTTATTATTAACTATAAGTCCCTTTGGATAAATGCATCTAAATGAATAAACATAGATCTATAAATTAATTGCTTTTGTTGCTCAGTTTTCATTCTAAGAACAGAAGTAGTTTTAGGAACTACATTTGATAAAACCCCAGACTGGACCATGGCTGGTAATGGCTCCACACCTGTCTGACTTTTTCTTATGAATTTCCTCAGTGTGACAGAAAGGAGCAGAGCCACGGTGTCAGCTGCTTCATGGATGAGGACATCATGGAGGCCTGAGAGCCAAATAGCTCAATTACACAGCACTGCTACTCCTGTTCTGCTAACGACAGATTGACTGGTCGAATGGAGATATTTAAGGCACACATACACACACACCTTACTCACTTTGCATCAAGTCCTCAGTTCAGCCTGTCTGCTTCTGTGTGTGCATATATATATGTGTGTGAGCCTGGAGTGGACGGTGCTGACCCGCTAGGAAGAACAGAAGAGGAGAAGGGGAGTGGAAAAGCCAATTAAAGGAAAGATCACTTGTGCGTCTGCTGGAGTGTCTCTGAGAGCCTCTCACGGTTAACCTTTCCTACTGGAGAGTTAGAAAACGAGATAGGAACGAGGGAGAGGACGGAGAGGAAAAAGCAGCCAGGGAGATCAGGCGTTTCGACTTTAATGGTCCCTCAGTGTTGGAGTGAAGCTGCTTAATTTGCCTTTCCCTCTCTGGTTGCTTCAGGGTTTAGCTCCTGTCAGGCTACAGCCTTTTCTGAGGAACGTGTGCAGGAACAGTAGAGCGTAGATCTTACTTTAGCTTTTAGTTTACGTTGCAGATCGCTGATATCTAAAGTAAAAGGCATGGACTCTGCATGGGCGTGTGTGAGGACACGTTTGGTGCGTTGCTACACTTACGATTGTGTTTTCCAGAATGTGTGTGTGTGTGAGTGTGATGCATCACAGCAGTTGAGGTGAACACAAATTGGGGCTAAATTAATGGTTTCAGCCATGTGTGTGTGTGTGTGTGTGTGTGTGTGACTGAGGGGGTGCAGGGTTGCGTCTGACAGTGTGTGGCAGCATAAATTGGGGTTAGATTAATGGGATGCAGATCTGCCTCTGTGCTCTGACCCCCATCAGGGCAGAGATGAGCTGTGTGTCTCAATTAACCTCGGCAGCACACAGAGAGGAAACATACAAACACGTACACACACCAATCAAGACACTGCTGCCAGTGCCAGCACAGCTCTGCTGCGCTGATGCAGATTAAACGTTTTAAAGAGCTCTAAAATGCTGTTTAGAGGTTTTATCTTTATCTACGTGTTTTGTGTTGATGTGGAATTTTCATCGCGACAAAGCTGCAGAAAGAAACCATCCAGGAGTAGCACGCTGTCTCGTCTCCTCTCTAATTATATGCATGGCATGTAGATCCCTGCAGTGCTGCCAGAATGATTGCAATTAAAGGGACTCCCTCATCCACTCCCCTCCACCACTCTCCCCGTACGCACCCTCACCTCTCAAGCCCCTCGCTTCATTCACAGAAGGCTGCTGCTCGCTGCTGTAAAGTGGCACCAGCAACACTGAAGTGGTCTTAATCAGAGTTGAGAGTCACAAATATCTTCCTTCTCCTCCTCCAGCTCTACTCCACTGTTTGCTGTCTTTCACTGCCCCCCCCCCCACACACACACACACACACCCCATCTCATAGCAGCTTTAATGAAGCTGTTGCTACAAACCTGAAAAGAAGAATGCAATCTAAAACAGAACCACATATAGGATTGGTATTTTGTGATGCTGTTTGCATTGGTCAGACTTGAAAGAATGCAGACTATTTGTGATTTTACTGTGCACAGCTGTGTGACGGCTCTGTTAACATGTAGAATCAAGGCTGATGAAATAAGAGGTCAAAAGAAAAGTCACTGCTCCTCCTGATGGTGAGCGTTGGCACTGCATGATGAGGAGGCAAGAAGGGGGATGTAGATGAACACACTGGGGAAAATAGGGGAAATTACATCAGTTGCAAGATTTTAAAGTGCCTGTGACTCCATATTTAAATCACTTTATATTAAACAGGTGTAATCTTTGATGCCTCTAGATTAGCGTTGCACCATTATAACTCAAAATACGCTGTAATTATTTCCTAACGAGCAACTCAGAGATCAGAAGAAAGCGCCGCCTTCCGGTTCTGCTGGGTTTCTCCTTATTTGGCAGCCTGGCACTTCTGCTGCAGCAGGGGGCAGTGTTGTCACGTGAAAGAGAAACGAAACTGAAACTAAACAATACACGGTCTATGGGCAATGGCGGCGGCACTGCCTCGCTCCAGGTGTCGTGAACGTGCATGTGGGAGGAGAATTTACCATATAAGCAAGTCCGGATCACTATGACCTCATAGCGGGCTGGAGTGAAAAAAACTGTTTGAAACCTGGGTCTGAAATCTGGAAGAGCTTCTCACTGGCTGTACTAGGAGACAGATGGACGCCGTTTTTTGCTCTTTCTGACAGGTTTAAGGTGAGAACTCAACGTTGCAACATGATAGAGAAGTCAGAAAACATGAAAACCGATGTCATGGGCACTTTAAATAAAAACTTGGCTCTAGAAGTGTTTTCTTCCTCCCTTGTTTTACATTTTTATACTTGAATTGTCAGGATTTTTTCTCTCCTAGAGTTTTTAATTCAATTTTAGACTAGAAGACACCATTTAGACCTCATTTTCCTCAAATACGTACTCCTACTTCCTGTTAATGTGCATTTTAATTTTGAAGTGTGTTTTCATAAACAAAATATTGCTTTTTTTATCATATTGTTATTATTAGTATGAGCTACTACCCACTGGCAGTGATAGGAGATTCCGATGTGGTGCAGGTTCACCATCAACACCCATACATACACTAAGCAGCCACTTTATTAGGTACACCTGTTTAATGCTTGCACATAGACTGTAGTTAATCAGTCAGTTATATGACAATAACTCAGTGCTTTTAGATATCTAGATGTGGTGAAGATGACTTGTTCAAACTGAGTATCAGAATGAAGAATAAAGGATATTTAAGAGACTTTTCTTGTGACAAGTACCTGTATGTTGGTGCCAGACAGGCTGGTCTGAGAATTTTAGAAACAACAGATCTATTTTTACCCACCACCATCTCATATAACTTGACAGAAAGGAAACAACAGATCAAATTATCACCATTTCTAATCAAGATCTGCAGAACCACAACATGATGAACCATGAAGCAGATGGACCACAGCAGCAGAAGACACCAGGTGTCCCTCCTGTCAGATAAAAACAGGAAACAGGCTACACTTCACACAGGATCACCACAGGGTCACCAGAAGAGTTTAGAAACCTGATGAGTCTTGATTTTACCTGCAGATGACCAGAATATGGTGTCAACAACATGAAAGCATCCTGCTTAGTATCAGCGGTTCATGGTGGTGTAATGGTGTGGGGTGAGACCATGTTCATCCCTTTATGACCACAGTGGACCCATCTTCTGATGGCTTCTTCCAGCAGATAATGCTCCATGTCTAAAAACTCACATCTAACTGGTTTCTTGAACAAGACGATGAGTTCACTGGACTTAAAGTACACCTTGTTGAGTCAATGCTCTGGATAATTAGGGCAGCTCTGATGGCAAAGGTGGGTCCAACCCAGAACCAGCACGCCGTACAAACTGTCGTGTTTACGATGCATGAAAGGGTTTAAAACAAACATATTGCTGACAGAAGAATATCAAATTAAAAAACATATGCACGACATTTAACCGAGAGGAGTGTGTGCCGGCATGCCTCTCTGATTCTGTGTGGTTGGCCTGCTGACTGGCCCAGATGTTGGCTAATTAACATCAGTGTTAAAGACGCTCTTCATCTGGATGATTAAATAATCAAATAATTAATTCATTAAGCAGAGGGCTCGCTCTGCCTCTTATGATCTCTGGCACACAGCCTGCCAGGTTGGGGAGAAAAAAGGCTGAGGAAGGCTGGGCGAGAGAGAGAGAGAGATAACAGAGGAACCCAGCATGTTGGGCAGGAAGGTGATTTTAAAGCTCAGAGTGGCTCCTGCCCTCCACACACGTCTGTGTCTGAGACAAAACAGTGTGAGAATGGGTGCAAAAACCCTATCTGAGGCTACAGAAATGAAGCTGGAGTCCACAGAGGAAGAACAACTCGCAAAAAGAGAAATCATCTCTCGTCTCAGGAAAAAAACGTGGCCCCACAGTCACAGCAGACAGATAGATGGATCAGAGACGTGAGCTGAAGCAGGCCGGCAGGGAGGTGAGACCCAGAAAATGAAAAATGGAAGACAGCGACAAAAAAGGGTTTTTATCATGCTTATTTTCACTAGAGTGGAAGGTGGTACCATCAGCTGGGCAGGATGAGGATGGGTGGAGGAGAAGAGGGGAGAGGAATGGGTTTGGCATGCGGCACCTTCAAACAAAGCTCACACACACACACACACACACACATGCGTACGTACACACACACACACATTCAGGCTTCCACAGCCCTCATTTTAAACACTCCTTTAGCCATAATCATTTTCATATAATTCACTTTCATACAATTCCTTCTCCTAATCATTATCAGGCCCACTAACGTCTTAATGACTTCATAAATTTAAGCTATAAAAAGTAATGGAGAAAGACAAATGAGATAATTAGGAATAAATCTTAGTGGAAAGCCATTTATCAAAACATGGAGAGGCCCTGAATATTCCCCACCATTAGGCTCTGCTGTAATTAACACAGGCTCTCAGTTATGAAGGAAACCTGGTAGCAGAGATATTAAGATCCAAAAGCCTCACTGTTATTAAATTGACCGATGAATCTGCGACGTATAATATGATGTGGATTATTAGGATCCTTTTTAATTAAAAAGAGCGTTAAGATTTTTTTATATATATATATTTAAATTTTTAACGCTTTAATGGTGGCTTGAACTCATCTCTCCGCAGTTATGGGGGCAATGAGACGAAGAGGAGGAGGGAGAAGAAGGGAAGGAAGGCAAAAGAGAGAGAGCGAGAGGAAGAAAATGAAACACGGAGAGAAGGGGTAGTGAGAGAAAGAGAGGAAAGTAATATCTCACACTCGTACTTTCATATTCTCCTCCTGGTGCAGACTGTGTAAGTACATTTCTAATTTAGTAATCTCTTAACTAATGCATATACAGACAAGACGCTATTAATTTGTAATATCTTAGAAAATGTAGAACAGAATGGTTTGTTCTGATTAGTAAGAATCTCCTCAGTTTTTATTACATTAAAACTATATTTCTATACTCTCTTCCCTCATTTCTCTCTCACACACACACACACACACACACACACACACACACACACACACACACACACACACACACACACACACACACACACACACACACACATTATCTTTTCCTTTGTCCTGCCAGAACTGTCAGCCTCCACATATTCTCAAAAGGATGTCATCAGAAGAAGAAAAAAATAATAATTAAAAAAAAAGAAAGTCAGTGATTTTTTTCTTTTTCTTCCTCTCCCTTTAACCTTCAACATGGTTCAGGCTCTTAACAATAGGCCCCTTTAAGATTCATTAGATCTCCATTGATTTTCATTTCTGTCCATTCAAATTCGACTTCTTCTCTCTGTGACTTCATTTAAAGAGAAAATGTGGACGTATCGTGCCACGCGAAACAGCCGCGCATATTCAAAAATCACATTGTTCTTAAAGCGGCAAAAGAAATAAACTCTCCCAAACTCCACAGTGTTTTCATTGAGGTTTTTTTTTCCAAAATCGATTATTTATTCTGATATAACTGTCGGAGAGGTGGCCTTGAAGTATGATACACTATTAAAAATGAATTAATCACACTTTGATTAGAAGAGTTTTTATAATTATTATAAAAAAGTTGTATATTCTTGAATTCTGATGAAAGCTGCACTCAAACACAAGGCTGCAGCCACTCAAACGGTGTTTCTGACAGAAGATGAGCAGGAAGCAGCCCTAGTTAGAGAGGTTCACCATAAGGAGTCTGGAAAATGCTTTTTAGTCTGAAGAAGTTGACTGCCTCATGCAAATGATCTTCATATAAATGACACACCAGCCTCCAATCACTGACCAATTAATGACCTCTGGGGCCATCTTGTGACACATCAACGGCACTAATTTAGACTTGACAGGTCCCCTGGTGCGTGCCGGCAAAGTTCACATGTGTGTGTGTGTGTGTGTGTGTGTGTGTGTGTGTGTGTGTGTGTGTGTGTGTGTGTGTGTGTGTGTGTGTGTGTGTGTGTGTGTTGTGCCACCTTAGTTACATTATAGTCAACCTGATCTCTGCAGCCAACTGAGTTTTATCAGCTCCATCAGCTCCTTTTACATCCAATGAATCATTTTAGGTTAGATATCTCTGTCTGTACTATGTGAGTGTGTGTGAGTGCATGTGTGTGTGAGTGTGTGTGTGTGTGTGTGTGTGTGTGTGTGTGTGTGTGTGTGTGTGTGTGTGTGTGTGTGTGTGTGTGTGTGTGTGTGTGTGTGTGTGTGTGTGTGTGTGTGTGTGTGTGTGTGTGTGTGTGTGTGTGTGTGTGTGTGTCTCATTCACTCCCTAACTGCCTTATCAGACTTCTGCACCAGCAGCTCTCATTAGAACATTAATTGAAAAAGTGTAATTAATCCTGAAAGGTGGTGAGACTGGACTCTGGCCAGAGAGAGAGAGAAAGGGAGGGAGAGAGTTGGGTGGACAGAGATTTGGGTGTTTAGTGTGACCCAACACTGCCCCCTGTTGTTTCTTCTGATCATCTGTAGCAGTGCTGCATCCCATCTGGATCCAACAGCACATGCAAGATGCTGAGGATTATTTAGAAAGATGCTTAAATGGATGGCTGGATAAAAAACACCCAGTTATATACTCCTCATATTCAGAGATTAGTTTAAACCTGACATTTCTTAGTTTCTAAGAAGCATTTTTTTTTTCAACTATATAAACAAACACTTTATGGGATGCAATGGTTCAAACTGTGGTACAACTGGATATCTTAGCGATGCATGAAAATGGTTTTAACTGTTACAAGTTAACTAATAAGCTAGTCAACCATAAATATGTCATATGTAAGGCTCAGTGACGGTCAAAGCAAAACAAAAATAGGATGAGGGGTTAAGGTACATCACACTTTTTGATGCAAATGGATCATTTTCAAAGGAAAAAAAGCAAAATAAAGCATTTAAAGAACCCATAAAACTAGACTGGATGATGATTAATGAGTGCACTGCAGCACCTTTAAGTTTTATGGGACCTGCTCACAACACAGTGAGGTAAACAGTGAGAATTTTAGATTTTAATTATTTCACATTTGCATTTAGTTGTTGTGAAGTTGTTCTCCATCACATCTTAGACTGCACCCATCCACCAGGGTTTTTAGAGTTTTATCTTGTACCACTACTATTGATGTTATTAGTATTTTTAATGTCTGTAAATAAATAGGTGGAACAGAGAAGGTTTACTTTGTTTGTTTTTCAAACCACTGTATTAAAATGTTCCTGCATCCTAACATCCTTACTAAGGTCAGGTCATCGTTGCTCTTTGTGCACTATAACTACATTCTGATTTATGAATCCATTTTAAAAGCAGCCTCAGTATAAAGTGGCCTGCATGTGATTTTGTGATCATGAGGGTCAGTTTCAAACAGATTGTGTGGCACAGTGAGGATAAAGAAACAGAGCAGAACCCAGTTTTAGCCGTACTCCCTGTGGTGAGGAGGAGGATGAAGAGCCAAAGGTGAGGGGAGGAGGAGAAGCTGAAGGCCTGCTCCATTATTCTAATCCTTGGTTGTGTCTGGGTGACCTTTGGAGGGATGATTGTTTCTCATTTAGGAGTGTGAGGTGTGATCTTCCCACCCGTTTGATCCCACTCACCTGACCTTTGTAAATTGGCTGTTAAGCATATCACAACTCGACCCTCGCGCCTCACACATGGCCTGTTAATACACACCGGCCAAGCAGCTGCAGCCTCGTAAGTATTTAGGCTCTTAGACTCACGCAGATACATGAGTTTCAGGATGCAAAAAGTTCCTAGTGATGCGTTTTATTTGTCTTGTGTCACAAAAATCAAGATTTAGGATTTCTATATTTTGTCTGAATTTAACCACACACATCATGTATTTTATACGCATATGAGCACTATCAAGACAGCCAAGGGAGAGGGGGGGATGAAAAAGAAAAACACAATAAAGTTGTCCATTGTGCCGGTCACCTTTTCTTGGCTTGGTTAATGGGTGGTTGCGTTGAATGGCAGCGAGGTGATTTTTCCATCAGGCTGATGAGAGGAGAATTAAAGCCCACAGCGTGGGGTCTGCAGCACCATTACAGAAGGAAGAGGGTCTGAATTCATTTGGCCGGGCCACGATTCTAATTAACAACTCAATCCCACACAGCCACACAGAGGGAGACAGACAGGGGAGAAAGGGAGAATGAGGGAGAGGGAGAGAGCTCCTCTCTTTTTTCCTCATGTGTTGATGCAGAAGCATCTCCTGTAGTTCAGGAGGAAATGGTTCATCTTTAATCACATTCCTGCTCTTTCTCTTTGCTATTTTTTTATTTTAATGTTTAGAAAACTTCTGGAATTTAGACTAGCTCCATGTGTCTCCTCTTGATCTTTCCTCCCCCTGCAGGAACTCATTCAGCATGGCGCGTTGTCCGCTGCACCGTTCACTGAGCTTCCTGTGGTTTCCTTAAGCTGCAGGCTTACGGGGGACATTTCCCTGGATTAAAAGGATGATTTCATTAGCCTCCATGGGTGTCAGGTTTCATTTTAGGGATTAAATCCTGCAGATTAGAGACCGAGGGCTATTCTCCAACATGTCATTAAAATCTAATAGTACAGGAAATGTAATTTGGAAAGCCTGTCTTTCTGATTACTAAGCAAATGTGTGCTTTGCTCTTTAAGACCATAAATTGGGCTTTGAACACTGTCTCCGATCAGGGTTTAGGCCTCACCCCCGGGGTAGAGCCACAGACGCACCAAAAGGCACGATTCAGGAAGGTCAGCAAGTTTCTTCTTGCTGTTATCAGTGTTGATCAATTTCCTCCAGACTACCACTTAAATACTTTGTAAAAAGTCAGAAATTAGCGAAGCTGCACCGGGTCACACGGCACATCTTGGTCTGTTTCTGTCTCAGGGGAGAGTTAGCTCTGAGATCTGACTTCATCAGCAGTGAGGATGCTTTTATTTCTCCTTTTTACCCCTCACAGGACACTAAAGTGCCTTCCCATCAGCTCGGGCCGGTCCCCACTGAGGCCCGATCCGAGCCTCCTGTCAGTCAGAATGCCCCACAGCAGCCTCCCTCTCTGATGAAGTATGGACAGTGGAGAACAAGGTGGGCGCAAGGGGAGCCGGGCGACTTAATGAGCCAATTTCTCAGATAATAAGATTGCTGGATATGCTAATATTTCTACCTTTAGGAGATAATTATGATGTAGAAGATAGAATATTTTATCTTAAAGCAACAGTGTTCTGGTCCCAGACCTATCTTCAGTTTTTTTTTCTTTCTCCTGTCATGAACAGAATTTGGTTGGGGAGGGGGGAGCGGTGGGGGGGGTTGTGTTTCTGTGTCTGAGCTGTAGGATGGCAGAAAAACAATAAGAGGAAAGCCTTGATGCTTTCGAGTGTCGTGTGTTTTTTGGGGCTGATGCTTTGATCACGCCGAGCATTTGACACAAGCAGGAGAAACTGGGGACTTTCTGCCTTCATAAATATTTATCTCATTACTGCGGGCTCCAAAAGAATCACAGAATTAAAAAGCTTTCAATTGATCTTCATTGTTAATTGACCCAAAAGTATACTATTAGAATCTGAACAACAAAAACATTGTTCGTCCTTATACTCTGGCTGCCCCCTCCCCTGGTTCTCAACTCTCTTGTGTCTTTAGTTTCTGATACTAAACTTGTTTTTCTGTCCTCAGGTTCTTGCAACAGCTCATTGGTAATTTTGTTTTTTCTTCAACTTCCTTATCAACACCTCAAATCCCCAAATGAACCACGTTGTGCCACCTTGATGGGTATAACTCGAGGTTAAATGATAAAATGAGTTATTGAAACGCAGGCCTGCTGATTACAGCTGCAGTTCATGGCCTGATCCAAACAGCCAGGGGCAAGAAGGGTGGAAACTAGAGTTTAATAAAAGTATGGGATACTGATTGTATAGTACTGCATTAGATAACAGCTACATTTTGTTATATTTCACCTTTTACAGTTACATTTTGCCACATTTAGTACTCTAACAGCTACATTAAATTATATTTAATATCTTAATCGCTACATTTATTCTACATTCTGGATTTTAACAGGTAAATTTGACAAATTTTGGCATTTTTACTGTTACATTATTGTCACAGCAACAATAAAGTAAGAGTTTTAGGTTATTTCATCAGGTTTATTTTTAAATGTACAATTTCATATCTAAATTTTGCTTATCCAAATAATAGTGTTTTTTAAAATCTGATTCCAATCTAAACATGCAAACTTGCATATAAATGTTTAAAACTACATCAAAATGCAGTGGATTTGAATTAAGAATTAACCTGAAGCTTCAGACAGCCGTAAAACTAAAGTAACCTATCAAAATAAAAGCAGGGTGAAGAGACCCACGTTATAACAGCTGTTCACCCATGGATCATTTATCAGTGTTCCTGTCTAGGTTCTCTAATAATTGACCCTGGTTAAATGAATTTACTGTACATCTAACTTTTAAGATTTATAGTTTTGCCTTTGTTTCTCTAGATTCAATTATCCAAATTCCCTCTGGAATAAATAAAGTGATTTGATCTTGTTATCTATATACCGTATTTTGAATTTTTGTTCATTTTTTAACAGCTAACAGTTCATTTTTTATACATTACTTTACAAACTGCACCGCATAGGAGACAGGAAGGCAGTCAGTACTGAGTGGTGTCAGTCGGACTCTCTCTCTCTCTCTCTCTCTCTCTCTCTCTCTCTCTCAATCTCTCTCTCTCTCCCTGCTCTGTGTTTTACCATTTTAATTAGACTATAACAAGCTCAATCATGTAATTAAGAGCTCAGCTGAGCTCAGCTAGACAAGAAAACAAGTCAGCCATTAGCCCCAACCAGCACAGATCACCCACAGCAGCTGCACCAGGCTGAAGCAGATGAAACACACATATGAAAACGTCACAAACCGATGACATCACTCCTGATCTAACTCCTGAAAACTTTTACTGCTTGAAAAGACGTCAAGAACCTACTGTTGCTGCAGCAGCCCACACAAATATTTTGACAAAAAAAGTTTTCCCATAAGCCTTAGGATAGACACACACTTAGCAGCATGCATACACACACACACACACTCACACACACACACACATATATATATATATATATATATAAATCTGTTTAAGCTTAAAAGAATCCCTACAGTGACAGGTATCACTCAGGTGTCTTGTCTCACAGAAACACTTTAGTTTCTTTGTTCTTAAAATAAGTGCAAAGTGACAGTGACAGCACAATCACTCTCTTTATTTTACAGAACACACACACACACATACAAACACACACACAGTCAGAAGGAATAACATATAGAACTCTTTATCAGGCTGATGGATGTGTGAGCTCTGCTTCCTTTTGTGTGTCTTCCCCCATGTCGGCGCCAACTAATAGAATTCATGTATATGTAAGGAGGACTCTTGCATCCTATTATGTACAATAAACTGCTTGCTTTATCGCCGGCAGAAGCTGGTGAGTGGCACAATCCTCCAAACACACCATTTCCAAATTAAATTTATTTAGTTAGACCTCCATTCAAAGCCACTCATGTAAACGATCATGTTACACTCTGATCTGAATAACTACAGGCGGGAAGCTAATTCATTTCGCATTCACAGCACCGCCGTGCCCGGCCCTCTTACAGGGGCCCCCCGTATCAGTAAATTGTCAATTGTGGATGCTCTGCCACGTGGCATTACAATGCAAACAAGGTTAGTTTTCAAACACCTGATTTGAATAAGCTCAACAAGGAAACATATCAGCCAGCGCTGCTTCACTGGGTTTTGTATTGCTTTCCAGGAGAGGTGAGGTGAGGAGGAGAGGGAGGCAACAGAGGGAGGAGGAGGAGCAGAGGCACTGTTGCAGGCCGGGTGATGCCGGCCCGATAGCACCGGAGGAATGGCAGTTAATTTGAATATGGCACCTCAAGCCACAATGATTATTATCATCACCAAATCAAGGAAATAAATGAGAAGAGGGGCTCCAAAAATAGCGTTCGAAGCCTTTTGTGCATAGCAGGTAGGCCCAGTGAGGGAGGATGGGTGAGGGGGGGGATGGCAGGGAGAGTGTTCAGTAGCTCATTATCCAGGGCTGGGCTGAGGGAATGGAGGGATCGGGGAGAGAAATTGCATTAATGTGACCGCAGACACTCTTTTCATAAGCATCCCTCGCTCCCTCTCTTGCTGCCCCTTTCTTTCTGGCTGCCGCTCACTCTCACTCTATGCCCTGTTTAATTTGTGTGCCAGCGGGAGGTAATTTAGGCATGCTGCTGTCACCTGCAATGAGGCCTGAGATCCAGGTGGGAATGGTGAGAACAGATTGAAACTAGTGATGCTTAAGACCTTTTCCTTTCACTCTCCTCGCCCCTCCCGTCCCCATCATCTTGTCACCTCTATCCGACTATATTTCTTCATGAGCGCTAATAGCACTCTTTCAGTCCCCCTGTCCTCTCCGAACAGCACACCCTTCCAACCCTGCATGTTTCTCCTACCGAGTATCTCTTTATGCTGTCTTTTTGAGCACCCCCCCCCCTCCCTCCCTGCCCTCCTCCATCCTTCCCCTGTCCACTTCCTCCAGCTCTCATCTCTGTCTGAGAGTAAAGGAGACAGTGTTGGTGAGTCATCCCGGCAGCCGTTTGATTCATTCTGCTGCAGGCTCTCATCTCCCTGGAGAAATTACCAGTCGTTTTAATCGGACCCATGTCTCTAATTCATTAAACATCCCCGCTCTGACGCATGTGCGCGCGCACACTCACACACAGACATATGAAGACCTTTGGAGCCTGATGGACCTACAAAACCTTCACTCAGTCACCTCTGTCTTTGGTGTCAAACGGCGTTTAACATCCCTGTCAGTCACTCATATTCAGAGGAGAGCTGAAGGAGAGAGAGGGGGGGTGGTATTTAGGCTGCAACTCATCCCTCTTCACTTTCCCACACCATCTATTAGCGCTAGTCCTCTTTTATATCATCTGTTCTTCTTTCTTCGATGGGTTTATTACTTTTCTTTTCAAATCCCATTGTTTCTGTACTTCCAAGCATCACAGTGCAGCTCTATCAGTGATACAGCATCTTCAAGTCTTCAGTGCAGAAAAGTCTGTTTTACATCTTTGATTTTGTCCATCATTCCTTTCTTACCAGTAAGTAACCACAAGTCATTTTTTTCCAAGTCAAGTCTCAAGTCTGACGGTCTGAAGTTTTGTCTTTGAGGCAAGTCCAAGTTGTGTCCCAAGTCCCCAAAAGGAAATACTAAATTAAGTCTCAAGTCTTTGATGGTTTTATCTCTTACTGAATGTTGTCCTCTGGTCTGCCAAGTCTTTTGTCAGTCATTGAGTCTTTCAAAGTCTCAAGTCTTTGAAGATCAAGGCCAGGTCAAGTCTTAAGGCACAAGTTCTCAGATCCTGGTCCGGACCGGCCCAAAGCTACCATAAGTCCACCGGGGAAATGTATGCCCAGTGGCCAGTCCAGTCTGGTCCACTTCCACACCCAGGGCAGGTGTCGTCAGTGTGAGCGGCTTGATGCAAACCTCTGTCCAGGGGGAGGGGGCACACCTGGGAGCACAGACCACAGCGTGCATCACAGAGAGAGGGGAACCTGAAGGGAGGACACTGCTTGTAGCTCCCTCTGCCTCCATCATGGGTTCGTAATGAACAACAAAATCTAGCAGTTCAAATCAGTATTAACATAAAGGTTTTGCAAAAGTTGTCATTATTTTCTAAACTAAGGGTAACTTGCTAATGTTCATTTATTTGCACATAAATGCAAATATTAATTTAATTCTTGGTGTTCTAAAATACTATTATAGACATTAGTCTTTATATCTTATTGAAGCATGCTGAGTTTAGCGGAAGAAATAACATTTTGAAAACGGTTTAAACCTATGAAGATTATTTGAGTAAAAAAGGCAAAGAAGAAATAATATTCAATTCGGTTTTTTTTTGGTGGAAAAAGCAAGCCGGTTAACATTAAACAAAACAGCTAAACACAATGTAAAATTGTTTAAAATTAAGGATTTTTTTTTTTAAGATTACAACTCTACAATCTAAAAAGAAACAAACAACTGAGTTTAAACAAACTCACAAAGTTGCAATGAAATTTGAAAAATCCTAAAATAATTCAGGGATGTCACTATTATTTTATTTAGAGATGTATTTTATTTTATTTTATTGTATTTTGCTGCCTACAGGATTTCGCCCCTGCTGCAGCCTGAGACCAGTCATTGTTATAAGTCTGTATAATTTATGTTTCCTCCAAGGTCGTGAAGTCTGCATCCAGAAAATGAAAACGACTTTCAGAGCCCCTTTTCTGTTGGTTGCCAGCTTTTGCTTTTGTCTACCTGTTTGAATGGCCTGACTGTGTTCAGCCTGTAAATCGTCAAGGTTTTTTGTGAGCTTTTTGCCCACTTATGAGATAAGGTGGTATTGTAATGGTGTTTGGGAAGCACATCACTATTCAAATCACAGCGCTTTCTTTCCAGCACATACTGTATAGTCTCCCCCTCACTGCAACATATAGTTTGTTTTGAGCTTTTATAGTCCTTGATCTTTAAAAATATATGCAAATGTTTTCAGAGGGCGAAAAGGAAGCTGCATTTATGCACGCTTTTATTTGCAATCAACGTGTTTTCATGTATTTATTTATTCACGGCCAGTTCATGAGATGCCATTAATTCCTTTATGCTTGTTCGGTAAATCGAGTTTGATATGAATAGAGTTTTTAATGACTAAACCACTTTAGGTTTGTGTTTATGGTATTGCAGCTTTGAAATGCATGGTATTAGACATACAACAGAAACAATTTAATACATTTTTATTGAATCAAACTAAATAAATTTAACATCACTGCTTTCAAAAGAAGAAACCTTCGCTGTTTGTTGGTTTTTATTTAACTCAGAAAGATGCTCCAGTTCTGTGTGAAAGTTAGAAGAAATGATCCAAACTATATAATGAGAACTCACCAACAAAACAAAGATATGTCTGAGCTGAACCTGGACTGAACCCCCTCTGATGGGTTTGACACTGTTCCTCTAATTATCTGATTACGTGAGATGAAAAGAGAACTTGGGGTCTTTGTTTTTACTTGTGTTTTTTGTGTCCAGCTTGTTTACTGGAGAGGCCAAAATTAAGCAGCTGTGACAGAATAAAGACCTGACTGGCAGTAAAGGGAGGAGAGGTAGAGGATAGAGAGCGAGAGGAGGGGGGGGTGCATGTTGGAGCTGACTGGGACATCAGGAGAGACTTTAATTGGCTCTTTACATGGAGGAGAGTTTCACGGCGTGTCAATCGTCCAAACCCTTCCTCTCCTCACCTGACCTCTCCTCCTCTCTTCCTTACTCCTTTTTTTTCCACTCCCTCTTTCTTTTCTTAGCAGAGAGCAGTGATGGGTCACTGATCAGGATTAATGACCAATCTGATTCCTTTCCTCTTTCTTTTTTAAGATAAAAAAATGAAAATTTGTGCAAAACTGATCACTCAAATTATTACTTGAGTACATTTAACTCACAGACAGAAAAGCAATAAACACCTCTTTTAAGTTCCACCTCGCTCCCTCGCTCCAACTTTCCTCCTTGAAGATTTCTGAGAGCAAAGTGAAGGTGTTCAGCTGACAGCAGGCTCTAGTGATTAAGTCTTTTCATTGGTTAATTAGCCCCTACAGCAGTTGCACGCGGTGAAGGCAAACAAGGACTGACTCACCAAACGATCAAAGACACAGCCTGTCAGGAGGCTCAAACACTCCCCGCACCTGTGGGACAGTCACACACACACACACACACTCACGGTCGTACCTGTGGGACAGTCTCTCCATCTCTGTCTCACGCAAACACAGGCACAAGCTCAATCGTCGACTATACCTGTGGGAGATTCCCCAGTGGCTCTTATTCCTGAGTCGAAGTGACACACATTCACATGGGGACGCATTTCAAAAGAACACACACTCTGAGATACTCTGAGAACTTGGAACGTATGGGTGCACACACACACACACACACACACACACACACACACACACTCACAAAAACAGACTTTCTTTAAACACTTAATCAGCACTGAAAAGGGGCCACAAGGAACAGACTACGACTCCTGTTATCTGACATTATCTCCTCAAGAGAATATAGATTTTTAAAGATGTGCTGCAGGCGTGGGTGAGACTCCTTAAAGGTAGATTTATTACTGGATACCTGAAAAGTCTTTTTTTTTTTTTTTTTACATCAAATGAGGTGTCAGGATGAAAGAAGTTGCAGCATAAAAACTAAATATATGTATACATTTATGGAAAGACACAAGTGTAGAGGAGGGACCTGAAAGTGAATGCTGTTGAAGATAAAATTAATACGAACAGGAAGTACATGAGGAAATGTTTTCATCTGCTAACTGTCTTTGTAAACATTTTACTAATGAGTTAATGGTTGTGGTTGATTGTTTTAGGCCTTCTAACAATAAAATGTATGTTTACATTGTTATGTTAATGTATTGATCACTGGTATTTATTACTATTCCATTTAAAATCTTTATAATTTTAACATCCATCCTGTGTTTGGATGCACCTAATAAAACCATTATAGCATCTTGTGTTGATGGTATTAATTTGTTTTATCTAATATATTTTTCCTTCTGTATTCAGCATTTTCATAATCATTTTTATCACTTTGAATATTAACCGTATGTCCCAGAATGTTGGTATCTTTTTATATATTAAACAAATCTGCAATCATGAGGATTATTTATGGATTATGAGTAGATTATAGTATTATAGATTAGTTTAGGTTGATTCAAAAAAGACAGTGGTAAGTCAGAGATTCTTAGCGTTTGGAGAAAGTTCTTGCTGTTGTTACCTGTTTGAGTTTTTTCACCTGAAAAAAATAACTGGACAAAAATCATGTGTCTAAACTAAAGATGAAACGTTACATCTTGAACTCAAACGCCATGTTTTAGGACGCGATGCGACGCATGTTTCCACTTTCTTTGTTTTGTGGAAAGCAGTTTGTTTCTGGAAATGCCCAAAAAGGAAAAGCCTGTTCATCAGACATCAGTTTGCTGAGAAATAATTTATTTGAGGAAGATCCTGCACCTTCTATGAAACAGAAACCACTTTTAGAACACTGAAAACTAGGATGAAGTTATCGTAATAAAAGAAACCACAATACACAAGTTGTACTACCTGGGAAGTTTGATTACTGGTCCTTTAAGGTGAACTGTGTAACATTTAGATCAATCTAACCTATTTTTATACTAAGGAAAGAAAAGAGCTTTATGACAGTTTGATTATGTTTAATTGATAGATCTGTGTAGAGCTTATTGCACATGTGTGATATTTTTTTTCCTACACTGGAAGTTTTCTGTGCAGGTAGATGACCAAAACATGAGATGGCTGTAGGGTTTTAATCCCACTGTCGTGATTCACTTGGTGCACTTTGAAAAGTTCTGACAGTAAACAATACCAGCTGGGTAAGTTCTGGTAAACATTGCACACCCATCACAGATGTTTCAGTCTGCATTAAGATATTTATTTTCCCTTCTCTTTGCATCAACATAAATCCCATATATTAGTAATATGTGCATGGAATATATGTACAATAAAGATGAGCCATATTTATTCTCAGTGTTTAAAGTTAAGAACTATCTGATCATGTCCTCTTCTCTCACCAGTGACTCACTGCATGACGGTGGGCCAGTTGATAAGCAGCTAACGTCTCCCAGCGGTGCATTCTGTTATAGAAATAATTTGGGGTAGTTAACCTGCTTTGCGCAAAGCCTGCATAAGATGCTGGTCAATCGCCTCGGTGACATTTGTGACAAAATAATAGTTTCGAATTCTGATTTTTTTTTAACGCTGTTGACGGGCCTCACAAAAGAAGGAGCAGACGACGCTTAGCCGCCTCGGTGCTAGCAGCTGCCCCACAGCACTAAAGAACAGTAATGGTTCTAATTCCAATAAAGAGAAAATCCAAGGTCACACTGTGAACTTCCTCCCCATCAGAAGACCACAAAGACTGGCTGCGAGAGTGCATAATATCCTCACAGCTATTTTTACCCTCAAATTAAAATCTATGACATGTTGAAATGACTGCAGTGTGCAAGAGGGGTATTCAAAGCAGACACTAATGACGCTTATTAATGGCGTGAATGAAGTCTTGACAGGTCGTGTGTCATTCTGCAGGCAATGCTCCACTGGCATAATGGCTAATGTAAGTGGGGATAATTATATATATTATACCCTGTCTTATGGTATTTTGGCAGGAGTATGAGAAGCCAGGCAGTTAGAGAGGAGAGTGAAAGCGCTTGCTCTTTTTGAGACAGAGATGTGCACGCGTGTGTTTGTGTGCGCACATGCGTGAATGTGTTCAACCCCATCCCTCCCCCATCCACCATCCTTGGCAACGGTCCGGCCACAACAGCAATAATAGTAAGACAACAGCACCAAACAGTGGCTGAGCAACACACCTGCATAAACAGACTGATGGGCAACATTTACAGCAGGCAGCAGTTTAAAACCAAGATTAAAGCTGTGTTTGAGAGAGGAATTAAGTAAATAGAACAACTTATATTTGACAGAACAAAAGTAGCTCACGTTGTGGGTGTGATTGAGTACGTAGATGTGTAAGATATAATCATTTACGCACCTCGGCTTAAACACGGGAACAAGTAATCTCCATTAAATCGCTGTTCGAGGCCTCGAGCTCCAAGAAATCGCTGCAGAGATGGGAAGAGAAAATTAGGCAATAAGAAAACAATCATCAATCCTCTGGTTGGAACTGAAACCAAGTAAAGGAATCAGGTAAAAATGGGGCTTCTTATATGGTACTTGTTTCAGTAGAAGTGGTTGTTTTAACCAGACCTCGACACTCGAGGTGAAGAGAAAACAACATCTGTGGTGGACTGAGGGAGAACTCAAAATGCTTTACTTTAATCCCTGGAAAATTATGAGGCACATCTGAGAGGACACAAATCAAAAACGTCAGTTTACTATGTGCTAGCTAAAACTGAAAACAGCTGGTAAATCCTCTTTTTAATCCTTGTTGTTGAGATTTGCTACGTTATTTAAAAGAATCGCTTTAGCAGAGGATTTCTCCGTTTTCGGCATTGTTTTTTCCCTCTTTTACTTCCAGTTTTTAAAAGCAGGCAACAGAAACCATTTAATATGTGTTGAGTGTCAGGGACAGCTGTGACGGGGTGGACTGTGGGGAGGGGTTCAGGTCTATATGAATCCTACTGGATCTCTCCTCTCTGTGATGTTGGAGGAAGAGAGTTGGCTAATTGGAGGCCCGGCGGTAAAAACAGTTCATTAATGCTTCAGCTTCATGGTCCCCCTCGCTCAAACACCTTGCCTCATTTATCTCTGTATTTACCCACACACACACACACACACACCCCTACAGCTCCAACACGAGACCCCAGAACTTACCAAAAGGTTCAAGTTGAAACAAGGGGGAAAGGAAAAGAGAAGGAGGGAAGGAGAAGTGGGAAAGAGAGGAGGAGAAAGCAAGGGAAAGAGTAACTTATGCTCAGTGGGAATTAACAAAGCACTTAGTAATTAAATCTAAATTGACATTCTGGTAATTAGCCTCTTGATTAGGAGCAATAACACAATTAGCCAACCAGTCTTTGCTAATTGTTAATTAGTATAAGCAAAGTTATTGTATGTGTGGCAGAGGGAGGCATGTAAAAGAACAAATGTTAATCTGTCTTTCTTTCAACAGCCGCGTCCCCTCTCTTTCTTCTCGCTGCCTCTCCATTGAGCTACCAGGCAGGTTCATTGCCTTTTTCTCTTCACTGAAGCCGCATTCACAGGCAGCAGTCAGTAATTAGCTAAAAGTCTTATCGAGGATTTCATCAGAGAACAGGCTGGGCCATGCTGGCACATCTCCATGTCCGCCTGCTCGCCTTCAGTGAAACATTCCTCATCTCTGCAACCTGTCCTATGAAGGGGGGTATTTGTTCTGAATAAAGATGTGATGTGGATTAAATACAATCATAAAAGGGGGAAAAGAAGGCACAGTGCTTGAGAAGAATCTTAAGGAGGTGTAATTCATCTAAAAGGTTTTAGCTGATGAGGCAGAGGGATGGGACACCTCTCTGAGAGGGACGCAGGATAAAAGATGAATGGACAATTAAGATGTAGCAGGAATTACCGTGACCACAAGTGAGACGAGGATCATTTTCAATTAACATAGACTCCTCTATTACATACACCTTGTTAGTACCAGGTTGGACCCCCTTTTGGATTCAAAGCTGCCTAACATTCCTCAGAGGTTTGGTCCATATTGATAAGACAGCATCACAGCTGCTGCAGATTTATTGGCTGCACATCCATGATGTGAGTCTCCCGTTCCACCACATCCCAAAGGTTCTGGACTGGATTGAGATCTGGTGACTGTGGAGGTCACTGGAGTAACTCGTTGTTGTGTTCAAGAAACCACTCAGAGATTATGCGATCTTTGTGACATGGAGCATTATCCTGCTGGAAGTAGCCATCCACTAAAGGGATGGACGTGATCAGGAACAACACTCAGGTAGGCTAAAATGTTGATACAAGGCAGGATGGATCCATCCTTTCATGACACCAAATTCTGACCATCAGGATGTTGCAGCTGAAATCGAGACTCACCAGACCAGATGAAGTCTCTTCTGGTCCCATTCTGGGGATCCTGTGTGAATTGTAGCATCCGCTTCTGTTCTTAGCTAGCAGGAGAGACACCAGGCGTGATCGTCTGCTGCTGTAGTCAGGGGTGCACATAAATAGTGTGCCAGTGCCCTCCACCCGAATGCTCCTAAAGGTGGACCCAGTCACGCAGCCCGTGATCAAACACTGACGAGCTTCACATCCTGTTGCAGGACGCAGCGAGGTAGCGTTCATTCAGCCGTGGAAGCTTGTCAGCACGTTTGCGCTGCACCGTCTTCACCACATTTAGATGTCTTAATGCATTGAGTTGCTGCAATCTGATTGGCCCATTAGCAGATATGCTGGTGAGTGAACAATTTAACAATGCTCTCTTGGAGGATTTTGCTGCCATTTTAGACAGGAACTGAGTCTCTTCATTCATCTGTTCACCTGCAAAAACGCAGAAGTTCAACAGTAAACACAGATGCATCATTAATCTTCTGGAACGGTCCATAAACTGGTCAAGGAGGGAGAAGACACACAGTGGTATCAGCAGGCGCACATACACAAATACACACAAAAAACACAAGTTTCTGCTGATTTTTCTCCTTTTTTGTAAGAGAGACAAATAGACAGGAATGTGGACCCTGTTCCAGATTAATCTGATTCCCAACATAAATATTTGGCAGCAGGATGAGCTGCCTAAGAACTCACCGAAACATGAAATTAACCAGTGGAGGTGAAGGTGCCAGCGGAGCTAAAAAAGCCAGAGCCACAATGAAAAGAAAGAGGTGAGCTGCTCACCGCCGTCGTAAAGAAAGGAAGACGCTTTAGGAGGAAGCTTTAATTACAACGAATTTACACATTTATAATTCTTGTAATGAAAATTGAAGATAAAAAAAATTCAAAGAGAAAGTGTGTTAGTGGGTTTAGAATGCGTGTGTGTAAAGGTGTCACAGGCTCTGTCTTTGCCGCGGCTCCTGCAGTGTCCCACCCACTGTGGCTCTAATTGGATCCTTATTACCGAGCCAGCCTCTATCCCAGGAATGATGGATTCATACCACACAGAATTCCATTAATCATTCCTTATTCAACAGTCCACTCCGAGAAGAGGGCAAATTCATTTCTTGGCATGCCGCGCGACCACTCTAATGAATATTCATGAAAGGAAATTTGGGGTCAGGCCTAATAAGGGAGGTAATTTGTAATTTGCGCTGTTCCCACTCGGGTCTTGTTCAGCAGGTTAACCTATAGAACGTGTGGAACAGACAGACGCACCACAACTCACATTTAAGCACAGTGTATTTTTACTCCTGCTGAAAGGAGCCCAGGTGATTTTCACTCCTTTTTTTTTTTTTAGGAAAATGTCTAACATTAACAAAATAATGACACATTTTTGCCTAATGACACCCAAAAAGCATATAAAGTTGCAGAGTCTCCCAAAACATCACACAAAAGCTAAATTTGCTAATGTGCCACAAGAAAGGACTTCTTAAGAATCAAAGCCGTGCTAACCAAACAGGAGACTTTTAGTCAAGTAAAAAAAAAAAAAAAAACACTTTAGTCAAAATTACTCCCAGCTCTTCTGGGGCTCTGCAGCTGGAGTAAAACAAAGAATAAAAAATAGCATTAATTTTCTTGCAAAATGCTCTGTCCTTTCTGCCTGACCAAATAAGCCCTGTAGACTGTTGAACACTTTGTGGGCGGGGGGGAGAAAATCCCCCTTTTTAAAAAACAGCTGCTTTAAGAGAAAAATAACAAGCTCCTCCGTTCTGCTTTCACATCACAGCACTTCACCCCCAAAAGCATTTTATTACTCCTTCTGAAATTATGCCCACCTGGCATCACTTAAAGTCACTTAATTAATAATTTATCAATACATTTGAAGTGATTAAAATTCATGACCAGAAAGTGTTTTTAAAATAGTGCCCTTGCACCCTGAGGGTGTCCAATCAGTGAGCCGCGTTCGTTAGATCAGGAAGGAATAATTAATTGTACCTGAATGTTTAGTGGGGTCAGGTGGTGGGGGCAGGGATGCCTGCAGAGTGTGTGTGTGTGTGTGCGTGCGTGTGTGTTTTTATACCATACATGTGTGGACGGAGGAGGGATACTGTTAATGACAAACGCTTTCTGGCTTTAGATCAGAACACATTTGCATGAGGTGTGTTCAGCCATTTCATTTAATGTGTATTTGTTCTGTTTAAATGGCACACATACACACAGCGATTATCTCTTCTAGCAGCATCCCATAATTTTCTCTGCATCCCTGTCATCACCTTCAGCCCTCCTTTTTGTCTCCATCATCCACCTCTCTCATAAATCGGAACAGCCACTGAGACTAAGACTTGATGTTGAAGATCTGTCACTCACACTGACAGGAACACACACACGATTACAGCTAGAAGACTTCTCATGGGATCACTACGGAGGTGTGTACATGTATTCACCAGTGCATTAAAACATATAGAAAGAAGTACACTAATGCTAATCTGGAAATCATTCAAATAGATTTAGATAAACACTGGACTTGTTGGGTCATTTTAAAGGATTTTGGTTTCAGAGACCAAAAAAGATTGTGTGTTTCTCTAAACTTATTCAAGTTCTGATGTTTTAGAAATTATGAATTATCATGTTATTCATAGGTAGCTCTTTGAATAAGCTCATTTCAGAGAAACAGGCTAGTTCTGACCATTTTGACGAGCTAACGGCTAACCACCTACAGCTCCTGTCTCAAAAATGTTAGAGGTTCAAACTAAACACTTTTGTAAACTTTTGCAGTAAACTTCGCATTACATGATTATTTGCATAGAATTATGAATTTAGCTGTAAGCTAGCTGTAGCACTTCTGGTTCAGTGTGTGACACTTCATAATATCTCCTGGTATTTTTTTTGTAACAGCGGTGTAAAGGCTTATTAAAGTGTTCACTTGAACTCCTATGAAATTGTTAGGCTCAGAGTTGGTTTAAGAGGAGATCAAGTTTGTAATTAGCCTCTCTGTTAGCATTTAGCTCATCTCTCTGGACTAAACTCTAATTGTAAAAAATATAGAATGCAGTTACAGTGAGAAAATGAATTAACTTTCATTTGTACTTTTTGTTGAGCTTTATTAAGTTTAAATTAAATTGAAATTTGCGAACAAATAAATAAAAGTAAAGGGGAAAATAAGGTACGACAGTGGAACATTAACACACTCAAAAAAAAAAGTAAACCTGTATAGAACATACCCAGATCTGCGTATGTAATCTTTTCTCCACCTGGTGACCTGTGATTCTAAAATGCTGCTTACAGCATCCATAATTTACCTCTATAAAGAGGATCATTCTGCATAATGAGCACTCTCACTCCTGATGGTGGAATATTTTCCTGTGACATGCACATATTGTGCTTTGTTTTTCTTTTTTAATTGTACATATTGATGGTGTGTACGTTTGGTTTTATACATGGCTGTAAAAATGCAGCACAATCTGGTGCTGACATTAGATATTTTAAACTATGCTGAACCGACAGAGGAAACCAAAGAAATGCAGTGGGGTGACAGAAAAAGCACCTCTGCAAAGAAAAACAAGTGCTACTGAAGGTCTATAAATAAGGAACACGGTGTGGAGGTATCGGCTGGTCTGTGTTCCTCCGTCCTCTCATGCTTAATACATCTCTCTGTGTTTCACCCCAAGGTTCAGAAGCCCAGGGCCCCAGAGACTAACACAGTCTTTTAAAGATATGTGCTCACTTAATCACTGAAGAAAAGGGCCCCTAGAGCTAGCCTAATATTATAATTAATTAATTCAACCAAAAAGGGGTATTAAATTTCCTCCCTCTCAGGGTTCTCAGCTGAATACATTGACCTTTTTGGAAATCGCCCTCTAATTCGAATCAGGATCTTGAGCCATTTACAGACTAAACTTGTTTCTTTTTCTCTTCTCTCACCTTTTTACTTCTGCTTGTCTGCAGGAGTTCATGCAAAAAGCAACCTGTGCAGCGGTGAAGCCTGTGTGCATGCAAGAGTGCAGCTTTGTCCATAACGTGGCTCCATTTTGTGTCTTCCCAGATTGCCGCTCTGTGTGTGCATGTGTGTTAAAGTGCGTTTGTGAGTGTGAGTGATCCCTAGTTATATCTCCCCGCTGTAACACAGAGAAGAACAGAAACTTTTCTTATTATCGGAGTGGTAGAATAGCAGGCAGCTAAGTCTCTGTCTATCTCTGTGCCTCTCTCAGTGGTGTAGCTGACTCCCCAGCGTACTGCGGGTCTTCAGTAACTCTGACTGAAGTTCAGAGGGGTTAGGTAGTATACTCAGGAGGAACCGGGGGGGAGAGACAAGAGGAGCGGGAGGAGGGGGGAGGGTTAAGTAGGATTGGAACAGTGGGAGTTTTAAAACAGAACTTTAAATCTCCACCTACGAGAGAGAGAGAGGACAATGGCGTCATGTGGCGTGCCGTTATCTTCAGGTCTCTGAAAGTCAGGAGACGGGCGGATGAGCATAAAAAGAAGCTTGAAGAGGAGCATACATGTGATAAAAGCTGTAGGCTGTATAATCTGCACTGCTTTTCAGGGAGGAACGGAGAAATAAGTCAAATTTTTGCAACCTTCAGTTTGCAAGTTCACAGAAACAGGCTCTCATCACAACAACAGCAAATGAAAGTGGGAGAGGATTTGCAAGATGGATGGATGGATGAATGGATGAGTGCATGACTGGATGGACTGAAAGATAGAGAAACAAATAGAGGGGAAAAAGAACAAATAGATCCCTGAAGCTTGATGATGATTCCTGTTCAGTGGACCGTTGGCTAGTTAGCAATCTTCACAGTGTTTTGGTCGTCAAGGACGATAATATGGTCTCTCATCTGAGATCCTGCATAAGATAAAGTGTGCAGAAAAAAAACCTGCAATGAAGATATAAAACAGGATTCATCGCTTTCATAGTCACTCCATCAACTGCTGGGGAAAAAGGATGGAGTGGTTAACCTTCAAAATGTGTCAAATTCTGAGTCAGACGCATTATTTATCTTAATAATGATAAGCTTAATTTAGCACCTCTTCAATCAGCCCACAAAACTGAGAGATGTTAAATGAAAATATGTGCGTTCGGTCTTTGATCATTCAGAGAGCAGAACAAAAGTTTGCCTATTACATTCCTGGGCAGCCGTCTGGTGGAATTTAAGGAATGACACCGTGTCTTAATTTCACAAAGGTTGCAACAGATGTTCTTTCTGTCAGTGGATGACATTCACTGCATTACTAAACAACATATTCATTTTGAGAGCTGGGAAGTGTCAGCAGGGCCTTGTTTGTCTTTATTCAGCTGCTGCACTGTGGATCACTACCTCCCCCTACTGGCCATGAAAAAGGAGGGAAAAACTCCGAAATAACATCCCAGAGCTTCATTTTGAATTGATTGTGGAAAATATCTCTAAAAAACCCTTCAGTGTAACTAAACATTACTGTTCATAATTAAACCTGCTTCTGCAAATGATCATGCAATCAGTAAATGAAACAAATGCTTCCTTCGTGTTACTTTTTCTCATCTCTTTGCAGCTTTTTTTTTTTTTGTCGCAGTCTGAGCAAAAGTTAGAAAGAATGATGAAGAGCACCCCACCACCCGGTCCTCACCTCTCCTGCAGCTCATCTCTTCAACATGAACAGACAGATCCGTCCCTGCCACTGCTAATGGTGGGGACATTATTCATCTCTCCAGCCAATTTTAGCTCCTTTTTTTTCTTCTTTCAGGAATAGAGGCACGGAGGGTTGAGGGGAGTCAGCGAGGAGTATTAAATATGTAGAGGAAGATGGACAAAGGAAAGGCAGAATAAAGAGGGCATGAGAGAAGTGGGAATGAAGAAGGACAGGCGGAGTTAATTAGTGAGGGGAAGTATGATGGAGTTTGTGCAACCTGCAAAAAAAAATAGAACAAATATTTTGAGGGGAGATAGAAAAATAAGTTTCTCTTTTGGACAAACTGCAGTGTCAGATCCCAGGAGTTTCAAGGCCTGCAAATCTCCAAAATGGGTTTTCAATTCCCCTCTATGTGATAGTTGAAGTCTGTCACGGGGAGAATGTACTGTGTATGTTGAGTGGCCCAGTCAGGAGAAATTATATAAAAAAGACTGTGATTAAGGGCGTCTTACTGCAGGAGGATGGATCGATACGTAATATCAGCACGTTTTAATTCCACATAAACCTTAACCAACTTCACAATGTCACTCCATGTTCATAAAAGTTTCTCCCCCACCGCCTTGAACAAAAAGAGATAAATCCATCAAAAAGTCTTCTCAGTTTTATAGCTACTCCTCATCTCTCATTCCCCCTCCCTTCTTCCTCCTCATCTCCATTTTGATGTCTGTCTATTAGCAGAGGGTGAGGCCTTTCCTGCTCTCCCATCCAGGGGCTAAATTAGCTCAATCAGCCCTCTTTCACCTCTCTTCCGTGGGCTTCAAGCTGAGTGACACACTGCTCCCCTGGGATCCGAGGAGGACTCACGCACACACATCAAGCCCAGTAGCTATACGGAGAGAGGACGAAGGGAGGGCTGCTTTTAGAGAGCAGGATGAGGAAGGAGAAGGATGAAAAGGAGGATTGGTTGGAGCAGAGAAAGAAGTTCCACTTTTCCTCGGTCCAGTGGAGGTCTTTCAGCTGTGAATGGAGCTCCTTGTTCATTTCTCGTTGAACTTTCTTTCATTATTTCACTTCTACTTCCTCATACCTCATGGGGCAAATGAGGTGCTCAAGGTGTTACACCAAAACCCACTTCAAAAAAACAAAACAAAAAGGCCAATCCTTGAGAAAAGGAGACTACTTCTCAAAGTGCCTCCTCTTTACTCAACCTCCAGCGCTCTCCGTCGGAGTCAGAGTCCGCTTCCCTGTGCCAACTTTTCTTAAATTGCACCTTCATGTTTGATTTGTCTCGACCCTTCCCCTCTTTCCCTCTCACTAAACATCCACCTAAGTATCTGTGGAAGTGCAAGGCAGGCACTTCTGCAGCAGTAATAGCAAAACGTGAGCGTGTGCCTCGGGAGGAGGGAAGATGGGCGAAAAGGTGGCGATCAGAGTGAGCCATAAGATCTACTCTTTGCAGCTCTACAGGGATTTATTAGACTGGGAAGTACATTAGCATCATAAAGACCCGGGAGAATAGGCCCATGGATGGGCTGCTGACACCATCTCCGTACTCCAACATGCTCAGTGGTATCACAGAGTGTCTACGTGCATCTGTATGTGTGTGTATGTGTGTGTGTGTGTGTGTGAATAAGAGAAAAGATTACCCTGATTTAACTTAAGAAAGGCAGTTATACATTTTATGGATCATCCCAGAGCAGTGCTGGACTAATACATCAGGAGGTGATGGAAGGAGCTGCAAAAAAGAGAACATATGCTAATAAACGATGGTGGTATAACGTTTAAACTCTGGAGGGAAAAAAAACAGGATAACGTCAAAAATCTAAAACCAGTTGATTTTACAATTAAGATGCATAAGTGTTGGCTTCAGAGGAGTTTTAGTTTTCAGGCTGAAAAGCAACTTATGCTCTGCTTTTAAGTGAGAATGTGCTAGATTAAAAATGAGTTATTAAAGTAGTATTTAATAAAGGTTAATTGCACATCAACTCATTCTTTCTGGGTCTGCTGTGATGGAGAGAGAGAGCAGAATCATGTTCTGTAGTGTAGATATATGATGCCCTCTGGTGGACATATTGTGTAATTTAAAAAAGCTCATGTTTCCATTGGAACCAGATGGAAACACTGGCTTTACAGACAGAAAATGTGACTCACATATTGATATACAGTCATGCAGTTTAATTTAAATTTTACTTCTAATGAGTCAGACTTGTGGTCTTGATCAACAGTTTTTCCATGCTTCTTGGTTTTGGTTATTTTCTAACTTCTTTTCAACTTGAACATTTTCAGAATGGCTTTATTGGTCACTTTATTTTGACCTGTGCATCTTTGACATAAAAAGAATCATGAAACTCAAGAGGTGAACCAGCGTTGTTTTGACATATATAAGAAACCTATTAGGGTTTTAGGCACCTTATTACTAGAAACCTGTCAAAAATACACAACTCGTTTTCAGTCTTTTAGTTGAATACAAAAAACGACGTTTTGCCTCTGAAGATGCTGGAAGACAATTGTTGCTTTAATCCTGTTACAGGGTGTTGGAGCTGCAGGTCAGACCCTGACCACATGGATCAACGCTGCTGAGCTCCGTTAGAAAGTCTTATAGCAGTCGGAGTTTAAATTGAACTTAAAATCAGAAATCTATGTTGTTCTGAAATCTAATTTTAGTTTGTTTATTTTTTTAAATTATTGTCTTTACTTTCAAATGTTTGAACCTGAGAGGAAACATTTGATTTCAGTTCTGTCTGGTTTTACATTGCATTTATTCTGATTTGTTTTGTGAAATCTGAAATTATTTGTATGTATAGAGCTCTTTCAGCATGCTTTACCAGTTTGACATAAAATAATATTTTAGCACCAACAAGGTACTTTACAAAGTATTAATAGATCAAATATTATACTATGATCTATTTAAGGATGATGCATTTCTTAGATCCTGTTTCAGGTTGTTTTTGTCTGGCTGTTTCTTGAAGACATGACTTTCAGATACTGAAAAGAAAAACATTTAGTTTGAAATGTTCTAAACAATTCCTCACTCTGATCACAGCCACATCCCTTGGTATTTTATTGACAAAGAAATTCCACAAATATGCAGATTTCAAAACCCAAGATGACTTTGCTTCACTTCAAAGTCCATTTTCATTGTTTGTGCACCGAATTCTTCAAGTTTCCACATCTCACTTACGTAAGTTGTATTTTGCACCTGTAGACTCGTGAATCGATGGAAGTTAGTGATGCCACAAGATCTGTTATCAAGCACATTTCACTTCGTCTTCCACAAATTAACTTAAAACAGTTTTTTCTGGTTCTATCTTAGCATCCTTCTGCATAATAAAGGTTAAATGTTTTCAAAAAGTAACATAGCACATTCGTACTACAAAAAAAGTAGATGAAAACATCAAATCTAGAGAATGATTTTGGGTAAAACTTTTTATTTCTTTATTTTTTAGTAAATTCAGAACAACTTGTCCCTGTGTGGTTGCTCTGCAGAGTGCCCTCGAGACTCGAGGAGCTCTTTGGAGTGTCGGCTGGAGTGACTGAGCAACAGAAGTCACACTGGAGAAGAAAGGCACAATTCTGGATGACAACAAATGTAGAGTCAGCGATACAACGCCAGACTATCACAAAACACTGGCTCAAAGTTTTGGTGAAGTCAGTCATCTTCCAGTCTCCATGGAAACCAAATTCAGGGAGGAGAGGAGGGAAGGAGGCGGGGCCAAAACACTGATTTACTTCAGCCTGACCAGAACTGCTGCTATAAACTGTACATTCATCAAACGAACAATTAGCCTCCAGTCAAATCACGGAATCACTCATTATCTGCCTTCAAAATAAAAGTTCAAGAAAAATAAAATCCCAATTATATAAAAACGGTTTCCCAAATGTACACAATTTCTTCATCTTTCAAAGAAAAAAATTATTTAAAATCCACAAGTTTTTCCTTTTTGTCCTCTCATTAAAAAATGGCTTGAATTAATTTAAAACATCTTTCCTAAAAAAAAAAATAAAAAAAAAAAAGGTTTTCAGATGAGCAGTGTTTTGGAAAAAATATTGCGACAGAACTAAAACAACAAATACAAATAAAATACATTTAAGTGGCTTAGTGGCATACGACATCTGAAATAAACCTCATTCCATGAACAAAGTCTAGACAATAATACAGATTCCAGTGCTTTGGGAGATAAAGTACAACAACAAACTCTAAAATAAAAATCAAAAAAATACAAGTTAAAAAAAAATCACCATGAATTTTTTTTTTTTTTTTAAATCAGTTCTGATCCAAAGCAAAACAAATAAAAGACCAGTCCCAGGTTTTAACACAGCAGAAATCCAACACAGGTTCACTGCAACCTGCTCCGGCCATCAATGTGACGGCTGGAGTCGTGAATTACCTTCATGTGACAGCAGACCTGAGCTTCACCTCTGCAGCAGCTGGCTGCTTCACCTCCAATCACAAGGGAGGAGACTGAATCCGTCAACAGGCTTTTCTGAAAACAGCCTCGGGGCGCGCCGCACGTTAAGAACGAACATGTCTGAGAGCACTACAGAGCACACGCGTGTGACAGGTGAGCGTCTTTAATGTGTTCATGTCTATGGATGCCAGTGTTCAACGTTGTGCTTTTAACTTGAAAATTACAAGAACAATTCATTCTTTCTTCAGTAAATCTCATCGCTTCATCTTTCTTTCAGCTCGTGTGTACACCTGACAAATGGATGGAAAATGAACATCTTATCCTTTAAACTAAAGCCTAAGAAAACTTAAACTGTAATTACAGAGCAACAGAGGACATGAATAAACTCTAAAGTAAAAAAATTATATCATGTATGGAAAAAGAAGTGGCTGCAAGAATCAAAAAGGCACAGGCAATTTGGGATTATGGGTCTAGAACAACTGGGATTAACATCTCTGATTCAAAACTACCCCTGTTTCTGCATTCTGTTACAGTACCTGAGAATGTTGGCAACTTCTGCTCTGCTCTCATGACACCTCTCCTAAAGATTTAACAGCATCTTTAAGACAACATCAAGTAATGGAGTTGGAGATAAAATAGGTGTAGCTGTTTGTACATGCAGATGTACGTGAAGCTGGGTGAATCCAACTCATCAAGGCCAGCGTAGATCTCTGTCAACAGCTAATATGTGAAGCTAAAGCAGAATGTGTGAGTCCTCCTTAAGAGAGAATTAAGCATGCAGGACCATGAAGCTATTTTCATTTTATTAACTATCGTTCATTCAATCATTTACGGTTATTAAAGAAGGTTGCGTGGAGGGTCAAACAGCGATCACGTGGAGCGATGCACTCGTTTGTCCTTGTATCTGATGCCGTCTGTCTAATTAACTGCTGATGTTGTCTCTGCTGTTCGTTTGTGATTCAGAGCCACATTTATGGAAACAAGCGTCCTGGTTCAGGACCTGTAAATGCTCAGTCTGCTGGGCATTTAACTCAAAGGCACTTGTGTTTTTGTGTATGTGCAAACGTTTGCTCTGTACAGATGTTTCCATCCGTGTGAGTGTTCTGTACCTTCTTCTGCTTTAAACCATTAAAGACTAATAATAGTTCCATAACTGAGCTAAATGGACGATTTCTTCTTTCCTTTTCATTTATGTGCCATGTTTTATGATGTTTGTTAAAACATCTCTAAACCCCCGATGTGTCTGAGTGAGTGTCTACATGTGTGTCTACATTATGTCTCCATCGTCTATGCTGAAGCTGGATCTGCGACTCGAGTCGACGGAGGCCTCGGGGGACATAGCGGAGAGCAGCGGGTCTCCTCCCATAGGGGACAAAGGCTCGTCCATCATCAAGAAGCCCAGCTCTCCTCTCCTTCCCTGGACGTCCAGACCGCCAAGGTCGCCCAGCCCCGACATGCCGTCAGAGAATCCAGGGATCCCGTCGCACAAGTCCAACGACTGGGCAAAGTCAAAGGGCTGGGAGCTGCCCACAGCTGGGAACTGGATGGGCTGCTGGGGTGGGAGGTGCTGTGGGAGTTGTGGGAGCTGCCTGGGCAGAGGCAGGGCCTGGCCCTGATGGTGGAGGTTGTTTTGGGGGAGAAAATGGTGTTGCTGGGCCTGAGGGTGACCTTGGTTATGGGGTAGGTGCTGGTGGTGGGCTTGTGTCTGGAGGTGAGCGAGGTTCTCCTCTGGGCTAGTTTCTTGTTTAACATAAGAAGGCATCATTTCAGCCATGTTCAGACCAGAGGGGGAGGGGTTGGGCAGGCCGTGCAGACGAGCCTGCATCTCCAGCTCCTGTTGGCAAAGATCAACACCATCACGATGGTTCTCTTTGCTGTGTTCCTGCACAAAATGTTCAATGGGTAAGTGTGTTACCTGGATGCGTAGCAAAAGCTGCTTGTTAGCCACCTCCATTCTTTTGAAGTTATTCTCCACCTCTCTGGACCTCTGCACGTCTTTCTGCATGCGCTTGATGTACTCTACAGACGCTCGCAAGATAGTGCCTTTGTTCCAGCGCACATCACTACACACAGAGGAATAGGCACATTGGCAATTTCCAGATATGAGTTACCTGAAAACAAGTTCCTTCAGATCTAAAACACAGTGAAGTCAAATCAACTCACAGGTCATTGGTTTTAGGAATCATGGTGCCCAGCTCTTTGATGCGATCGTTAATGTTGAACCTCCTCCTCCGTTCAACTGTTGCAGAAGAGAAAATGACAAACCAGGAAAATGAGTACAAATCTGCAGCTAAATGTTCAGTTTTGAAGCACTAAAGTGCAGATTTATGTGTTTTGGAGATAAACCATGAAGAGTAGAAAAGGACAAACTTTTAGGAGTGCACGCACACACACACGCGCACACACACACGCGCACACACACACACACACACGAGTCACAGGCAATTGCTCTTTAAGTGCTAGGACAGCAGAAACGATCAAGTTAACTATCCACCCACTTGTTGTACAGAGTCAGCTAAATCAGCTCGAAGCTGTATAAAATTGTTTTTTGCCAGACAGAAAATATAGTGTGTGTTAATGCAAATGTTTCCAAAGATAAGTCACTCTACTGAGCTGATGAAGTAAAAATGAACAGAAAGGAAGCTAAGGTTATGAAGAAAAGAGGCAAAAACTTACTCAGATTGTGGTTGTCTTTTTTCTGTCTCTCCTTGGCCAATGCACGGGCTTCTGTGTCTTTGCAATGACAAAAAATAATTAACTAATGTCTGTAAAAGCTCTGAGGCACAAAAGATTGATAGTTTGAGACAAATACCTTGGCAGAAATCACCAGATAATATTTTAGTAGTTGGATTTTAAATAATTTGTGTAGTTTATATATTCACAGCTCGAGTTTCCGCACCTGACAGTTCTCTCTTAATGGTCAAGTTGGCAGGACAGGAGTTACTGGTCATGGCTATGGCTGGGCCCTTCATCCCAGGACCCGTGTACACATCCAGGTGACTGCTTGAAAGTGGAAGCTGAGGAGGAAGGACACACAAAGCAACACCATTTATTAAAAGAGAAAATAAGAAGGAAATACAGAAAGAAGAAATCCTCCTCTCACAAAACCTTCAAAGTGAACAAGTATCTGATAACGTTTATCTGCATTTGTTCTATATGATTTATTTTATAGACAGCTCCTCACAGCTTTATGTACCCTGTTAAGTCATTTTATGAAGTCAGCATTCCTGTTTATTGCACCATAAAGAGCACATAGCTGGAGATAATGCAAAAACATCACACCTGAAAACAGTTTGCCAAGCACAGAGCAATGATTGACAATCACAGAATCACTCTTATCTGTCTTTATGACTCGACTCCCTCCTCTGCCTCCTTCCAGCTACTGAAACGCTGCTGGAGTGCTCCAAACTCCAACTCCTTGCACTTTAGACATGGTAAAACAACTGTAATTTAGGTTTGTATGGACTCCTAAAACGATTTGATTTCCCTTTAATTGTGTAGGTCAATGACTGTGATGGACGTTTTATGTGTGTCAAAGCAGCCATGTCATACTCCCCGAATCAAGGGCAAATACAGCACAGGCTAATGAGGCCTGGAAGATAAAGAGCTCAGTGGGGGAAGATAACTTCATCTGGAAGCTACTGTGTGAGCTGGGAAATCAAACGCTGATCTCTGCAGGTTAAACTTCTGCACATGAATGAAAAACATGCCAAAGGCAGCATGTTGGTGAACAAACTGAATTAAAAGGCTACACTTTTTTTTCTGCTTCTCATTTGGGGAACTTTCTTCAAAATTTAGTAAACTCCTTGAATGCAAAGTTAAGAATCATAAAAGAAGTCCAGATGGTTTTGATAACATGCCAGAATTACATGACAAGAACTGCAAAATGATGCATCAAGCTGTCAGTGCTGATTCTCAACCATGCAGGGCATGTCAATCCAAAGAGGTTGTTTAAAAAGCAACTGAACTCAATTTAGAATGCTCCTCAGATGAGAAGCAAAATGTCTCCAAAAACAAAAGAAATCCCCAATTACCTTTTAACAAGACTCCCAGGAATGCATTAAGCTTTAATCTTATGAGTATAAAACAGTCACAGTTTCAACACTGTGCTGAAAAGTGATGCTGCATCCTAAATTAGAGAGTGATCAAAAATGCTTTCGATTCTTTTTTAGACAGTGATTTAAAAATGCAGCCATCAAGAAAATCTGATGCTTTTTATGTTACAGCTCTCTGTGCATCATCTTAAGTGGTGAAACCCCAATAAATGATAATATTAGCTGATGATGTTAAACTCCAATTCCCAGCCTCCTTCATGCTTTTCATTGACCACATCCAATAAGGGTCCATTAATTCAATCACCAAGTAATTCTGACTAGTACTTTATTGAGTTTCAGTGTCACCATCCTTACAGACACCCCCACACGCAGTCTTAAGTATTCCCATGTGCCTGGTGTTCAGTGGTGTCCCCAGCTCTTACTAAACTTTGAGATTCCAAGAATTCCACGGAATTTGCTGCTTTAATCCCCGTCAGGATTAGCAGGTGAGTTTCACTCACTGTTCTGACAGTAAAAGGGAATAAAGAGAGCGACGCTGGAACTTTTCTGCAGCACAGTCAACGTGCTGATCAGCAAGTCAAGTCTCTTTGTTTTTACTGCATTAGGAACCAGCTTTTCCAACACTGTTCACCCTTACATTGATTAGTGCATGCTGCCCAATCTAATCAACCAATGAGAACCAAGAGCAAAGGCAAACTTTGAGAGATTAAACCAATCAAGCACACAGAGAAGAAGGAGATAAGGAGAGGTTTGTGGGTTCACATCCCTACCACAGAAGCTGGTAATCAGACTAAATGCATAATTTTGATTTTGGAATCATCCCACTGCATGCTAAAGCACAAAACAACTCAGAAAATTAAACCCCACCAGCCACCTCCTTCGCTGTGGTTACTCTTCTAATCAGAGACCTAAGACTGGAACTAAAGAGCTGCTGCAGCTGTCAAAACTGCTTCAAGCCCATCCCAGTCCCAGAATAAAGAACCTCAGACACCTTCCTCGATTAAAAATCAAAGTCTGCTTACCAGCTGAATCTGTTCTCCTTCAATAACTTCCACAATGGCATACGTCTTATTCATCTCCTTCATCCTACACTCTTTCTGTTACAGGGCTGGTGGAAGGCTTTTGCTTTCTTCTCTTTAGAAAACAGGCAGCTCTCTCTAGCACTGCCACCCCAGCACTGGGGGAATGACCTCAGCAACACCGCTCCTGTCCGTCTTCTACCTCCACTCTACACCAAACAGGAGTGAACTTTCCCCTCACTGGACTTTCAGCCTGTTTTCCCCCTACATAAATTTTCCTCATCCTCCCCCCACCTCTTTCCCTCCTCCCTCGCTTTCTATCCTCCACCTCCCGCTCTCCAAATATCTTGTAAACAAGTTGAACTCTAACTGGTGGCAGCTTAATTGTTAATTTTCTGAGTGCGTTCCCTCAGACACAAAGCGCAGCACAGTTCCTCAGCTGGCATGTCTTCCCTTCAGTTTCTAACCATGTTCAACAGGGTTTAGGTCTGGAATGTCTACAGTTTAAGTCAATTAGACACATTGCTTTGTGGATTCTGAGTTCGGTTGTCGATGTGTTTGTTTAGAGGGCTAAGAAAAGCCCTAACTAATCACTTGCAGAATCGGAAAGTGGATATGAAACATTTGATGACTGCTTTGAAACATCCACTCACTGTAGTGATATGTGAAGTATTTTTCTATGTATCGAAGTTTTTTTAAGTGATATTTCAGTTCTAAACTATGATCTATGGGTAGAGTTCCACAACATTTGTTATTCTTTTGAAGACCCTCCTTCCTCCTATAGACCCTTTGAATTCTCTCTGACCGGCGAACTTTTTCAGCCAATAGAATTAAAATTTCCACATTGTCGGCCGTCAGTCAACGTACATGCTCTTTGCACAAATCTGTAGAGGAGGGGGCTGCACATCCATGTCTTCCTGTTTACAGTCTCGGCCGGTCATGGAGAAGTCAGAGCTAGTTTCTACCAAAAAATGATCCATTACCTGGCTACTGAGGGCTTTATTTTTATTTTTAAACATTTATCCTCACAGAATTGCAAGGCTTGCCAAGGATACGTGTTTATTTTGAAAAAGAATTCAATTCTGGAGCAAGTATCTCCTCATTTCCAGGTTCTGCTATTTGCAGTTCCCTATTGTGTGACGAGCGTGTTGAGCGATGTGTTTCATAGCACAGTGTGACAGTCAGGTCTCAGAGCATCTACAGAGTGAGAACATGATTTGTGAGCTGTGAATGATGGGATGAGGACACCTCCTCTCGAACCAACTCCTCGGTCCCAGACTGGTACTGAACCCGTATACCACCCACCTACTGCTGAAGTGAACCGGACCGTACAGCGAGGAAGGAGCAGGAATAACTCTAAAGGCTAGAGACCGTCCTGTTTCACCGCCAATCACTTTCGGTTTTCGTGGTGAAAGGAGTGGAGGGCCATTAATTTAGGTTGGACTGAGTAGGAAATCACGGATAGTCTAGAGGTGAAATGCACGGCCCACCACTGGGTTTAACATCAGTTCTCTGACAGAAAACAGCACACTTCTGATAGGCTATATAAAACCAAAATATACAAATATTATTTATAGTGAAATATAAGAGATGTGATACACAGAAAAGGTAATCATAGAAAAAGCTGAAAAGTCAAGTCTTGTTCTGATTATTGAGTGAATTTAGGATGAAGTGGGTTTAAAAGAAGTCCTAACATTTAAAAGGGGGTTAAGATGCTGTTCTTTAGCTTTACTGTCCAAATAATGTTTTCTTCACTTATTTATATTAAGTTTCGATTCAACAAAGATAAAATGACACATATCAGCTAAAACACCTCTCAATCATTTATCCAAAATTATTTTCAAGATACTTTACAATTTTATTTGAAAATTATGTTCTGAAGTACAGATACATCACCCAAACCATCCTTATTTCTTCATGTTCTGCCTCCAAGCGGTCAGACGTTCTTGTAAAATGGGTTTGATAATAGTTTTCTAAAAGTTTTTCTTTGGATTTTGGTGGCTTTTTTCTCATTTTATCTTCAGTACACAACTCATGGAGGAACTGTTTAGTTGTTGTTCTAATTAATGAATAATTCAGGCATAAAAAAAGTCTCCTAAACTGGATGGATAAACCAGTGTTTTGCTGAAACATAACAGATGACATACTAGAGAACCACTTTTAACTGAATCTTTAGCTAATAGCTAGCTAGCGGCATGGCAAAAACACAGTTTGTTCCCATCTCTTTACTTGATTCTATGGGGGGGGGGGTTAACACTTTAAAATGTTAAAAGAAAAACTTCAGTACAGCCTTTTGTCTGTCTAAGGGAAACCAGTTGGGTATTTATAGCCTAAAACAGCAGAAACTAAAATGCCTCATAAGCTTTTACAACTCACCAGCAATTTTATTTCTCATTTAACTGGATGCAAAGTACATGAGTCGTATAATGTACAATGAAAAAGAAGGAATCCTGAAATCCTATTTTTGGTGGGTTGGTTTCACTCACTGTGTTTGGCATCTCAATTGGATCAATGTAGGTGTGAATGTCATCGTAACTCGTCTGCATACTTATGATGTTATCAATGACCTCGTCCATCTGAAATCAAAACAAAAAGTATTTTAAATCATTTGAGCAGGACAACTCTAATTAAATGACCTAATTTATACAGCACTGAATGAACATTCATTAAGCCACATTCAAATAGCCATCAGATATAAAACTAAAAACACTCCATCTTAGTATGAGAATTTTTTTTTAAACCCCAGAAACCTGATGGCATTTAGAGCATTAAAGCACAGATTTCTCTCTTACAAGGCAGATTATTTTCTCTTAGTGAGATAGGGAGAAGTCACTCATTGAATGCAGAAAGTTGGTCAAAGTCTTCTAGGTTCAAAGGCCTCTACATTCAGCTGTTTCTCCGTCACTTGTTAAGCTGTAATTACTGTTGGAAGGTCATTATGGAGCATTTAAACTCCACTAATTGTCACTCTCAGTTATTGCCAGTTAGTCACCACTTTCTTCCACACACATTAACACTGGTTCATTCTCAGATGCTCCTCTGCAGCCTGCCAAAGAACAATTAAACCATTATGACACTTTCATAAAATGTGGAGATCTTCTGGGGTAATTTTCAACCTTCATAATGCAACACGTAGGAACAATTTAGTTATATATTTTGGTTTTAATTGTCAAGCCTGGCTCTTGTAAATGGAGCTTTATAAGAGGACCATGGGCTTAATGTTTATGGGTTTATGTTTTTGCCACGGTTTGCGCACGCTTCGTGGGCACCCACCTCCTTCTCGTGGCTGGAGCCAATGTTGAGCATGGCCATAGGGCTGTTGGGGGCGCTGTTGCCAGACATGAGTTGCTCCTTTCGCAGGTGTGGGGAGTGGAGAGGTTGGGGTGCAGGTGCTGATCCCCCTGCAGGTACCATGTTTGTGGGAGGAGATGGCGGCGCAACCCCTGCTACTGCATGGACCGTCTAAGGACATCAAGTGAGAGTTCAATACTATATGGACTGTTGAACTAGCCATAAAATAAAAGAATGACAGGCTGTAAACTTTTATCCTAGATATAAGTGAGCAGACAGACACCTGTTTGGTGGCACAGGTGGTTGAGAGGTACTCCTTTACTTGCTGCCTCCTTGACTGACGTATATGATAGTCTGTTGGGTTCTCAAGGTGGGTTTGTACCTGTATGATGTAAATACAAATTAATCAGTACTCTTTCAAACCCCAACCAAAAAATCAGGATTTTAATAGTAATAAACATTTTTTCTATACATAAATGGTACAAGTCTTCCACGGGTTACCAGCCAGAAATGTTTGACCAGTGAAGCATTCAGATTAGCTGCTTTTAAAAATATTGAGTTTTTAAATAAAAGCAACAAATATTTGCAGTTTTGGTTACCATTTATGGCCAATTTCAAACCAAAACTACTACCAAAGATATTAAGTATTCAACAGAGCAAAGCTACATAGAAGGAGAGTGAAATACACTCACGTCACGGGACACGTTCATTTAGGTACACCTGTTCAATTACTTAACACAAACAGCTGATCAGCCAATCACATGGCAGCAGTTCAACCCATTTGGGCATCCAGATGTGATGAAGACTGGCTGAACTTGAAATAGAATTTAAAATGGCTGGGATTTTCATCCACAACCGTTTAAAGATAATTGTCTAAAAGAGAAAATCTCCAGTAAGCAGCAGTTGTGTGGATGCAAATGACTTGTTAACATCAAAGGAGAATGGGCAGACTGATTTTAGATGATAGAAAGTCAACAGAAGCTCCAACCAAGATCTAAATGTCCAGCATGAATAAGAAGAAGAACACCATCTCTGAATACACAACAGGTTGAACCTTAAAACAGATGGATTTAAACTCTTGAACTTTGAGTTCAGACCCCTTGTTATGGTGCTAAAATATAGTAGCAATGATTCAGTAATGCATACGAGAGTAAAGCTGCACTAAATCCTCAAGTGTGTCTACACGGAGCAACGTAACATCAAAAACCAAAGCCCCACCACGTCACTTCCATCCAACTTAATATCCAAGAGCAGAATTACATCAAATGAACCAGAAAACTTTTAGTAAATACATGTGTATATATTTATACCATACATTTAATCTATCAAAATAATTAGACCATATTTGCAGTTTTTACATTTACAGAAAACTGTAAAGACACTCCACCTCTCCAAAGCGTTGCTAGGCGGTTATTGCGTAATTTTGCTTAAAAAAAACAGGCAACAAACTGATGATTACATTCCTGTCTCTGAGCTCGCACCTTGCCCGAGGAGCAAGTCATGACACTGATAAAGGGACACATTAAGAACAAGCTTGTGAGCCACAGAAACAATGATTGAGACTAGACTACTCGACCCATCAGTCATTTAATGACCAGAGAAATACAAGGTGTGTGAGGTACAACAGAAAACCTTCCTATATCTGCAACCGGAAAAACACTGAGTAAACTGTCAATATGGTAAGTGCTATAAGAAGTACATGAACAATGGAGCGATCCAACACTAAGCAACATCCTCACACATTTTAAAGAATCTTGCACAAACCTATACACACAAACACAGATAAGGACAAACACAGGCATCTCTGGAATCAGGCAAAATGTCACTTCAGCTTTATCTGCCCGTCTGACTCACACTGTATCTCCAATACCCCTGTCTCCTCTATCACAAAACATGTCAAATGTCTCTTATCAGCCCATTTCTGTCTTGCTGCTCTCCTGCATTTTTTGCTCTTTTCCTTTTTTCAAACCCGATTCTAAATCTTTATTTCCCCTGCATGGCAGTGCAGCAGAGGAAAGCACAGTAAGATCTGTGCAGTGATCCGTCTCCGTGTTGCAACTGCATACAGACTGGATGTGAGTCACACAGATTTCACAATTCACTTTCTTTCATTTGCACAGACTGTGCAGTGGGGGCGTTAAAAGTCTAAAATTTAACAGACTTCCAGAGAATTGAACTGGAAACAAGCAGATCAGAGAGCGCGCTGACCTTCAGAACTTCCACGGGAACCTGCATGCTCTGGTAATGCTGTGGGGTGTTGATGGCTGGCGTGGGCGCAGGTGGTGCAGCCATGCACTGTTGCATGTACTGCAGAGCTGCATTCTGCTGCTGCTGTTGCTGCCGCTCGCGCTGCTCCTCCTGCTGCAGCTGGTCTCGCATCAGCTAGAAAAATTACAATCATCACAGGAATGACTGATGAAACACAAACCTATAAACTACTTGGTGACACAGGATTTCCCCAACTTCCCCTTTGTTAGGGACAAAAAATTCAAAATCAACCTATGAGAAAATCAGGAAAAACATTAAAATACAGTGCTGAGAAAAAGTATTTGATCCCTCACAGGTTTATTCTGTTTCAGCTTCTTTGTCACACTTACTGTAAATGTTTCAGACCAGCAAACAAATTTCAATACCAGACAAAAAAAAAACCTGATTAAATACAAAATGGGGCAACTTGCTGAAATTGATGGAACCATGAATTCTGTCTACCAAAAAACCCTGAAAGAGAATGTCTGACCTTTGACCTTAAACAGGCCGGAAAACTCTACAATATGTCTGAATTGGAGCAATTCTGTAAAGAAGAGTGGGACAAAATTCTCCCACAGCAACCTGAGAGACTCATCACCAGTTATCACAAACAAACAGTTGTACTGTAGCTCTTTCCACCAGGAGTGTCACAACCTGTTATAAGGTTTAGGGGGATAACTTTTCACACAGGGCCATGAAGGTTTGAATTTTTCTCTTTAATAATAAACACCTTCATTTAGAATTTTGCATTTATTTGTGTTATCTTTGTCTAATATTTAAATTAGCTTAATGATCGGAAACATTTAAGTGAGACAAGCAAAGAAATAGAAAATAGGGGGGGGGGGGGGAGGGGC
>SSNR01000035.1:2916430-3066921 GCA_006937965.1 Callopanchax toddi
GGGCACTTTTTCACACCACTGTATGCAGGAGTCAAAAACACAAAACCTCTCCAGCCAGACACACAACACTTCTAGTGTAATGCATGCACTGTGTTAGTGGGAGGTGGTTAATGTGTTTTTTTACCTGCATTCGCAGCCCGACGCGTGAGGCCATTGCCGGGGGGAGAGGGGGCAGGGGAGGGCGAGCCGAAGTTAATGCACCACAGTCCAGCCCGAAAGGTTGAGGAATCTGTAAAAAGAGAAAAGAGTAAGTTTGACAAGAGAAGGCAGGCAGGAAAATAAAGAGGTGAACTCATCTGATGAATCCAAAACAAATGTCCACCATTAGAGCGCAGTGGCCCTTCATGGATAAAAGAGCTGCTGTAGTGTGAACAAACTCCTCTTGATCTTTTCCAAGAAAACACCCAATGAAACTTTTGATGGTTTATGAGAGCGTTAGTGTTAGAACAACTAGTACTGATGTGTCCTTTTCAGTGTGTTTCACAAAGAAATGGATTCTCAACACGAGTTTGGGCTCTTGTGCTTCATCTAAAAAAAAAACTATGCTAACAAAACATTTTTGTAATTTAAATACTGTATTAATCGATTTAACAATATTAAAGACAATATTACAATTTGAAAAACTATCCGAAACATGACTATGAACTTAAAATCTTATAATATTATCCAGTCAGATTGTCCCATGTTGATAAAATCTCTTCATTCAGTTGAATAAACATATTTCTAAACATGTGTACCGGTACATGGAGTAAATGCTACCAGTCAGACGGTGGCTAATGGAGTAGCAATCCCTAAACAAACCACTTTTTTTCATCAAAACTTTATTATTTTTGTGTATTTTAAATATGTAGGAGCAGTGTGAATTCTCTGCAGATTATGGACCCAGATCATTATATAAACAAACCCTGGCTGTCTCTCCTCAGTCTCCAAGCAAGGCCTCTCTATATAAAACAGGTTGCATCTGTAATGCATCAGATAATCTGTGTCATTTACTTATTTGTTCACTTTTGTTTTATTAGTTTAACAAAATCAACAAAACGCTGCAGAGATGCATCCGCACTGCAAGCAGCCTCTACAATGCAACTACTCTGATCTATTATACAGAATATTTCAGACTACTGTATAGATATAATGCACAAATGATCATTTTACCTCTTTGACCAGCATTAAACCACTTGGTAAAGGTCATTTTAGTCCCTATGACTTACTGAAAAAGAATGCCCTGAACTTAACTGAATATATTATTATTATTATTATAATTATGCAAACATTACTGCATTATTACCTTAATTTTAATCATATTTTATTCACAGTATTATTACCTTGCATTTTATTATAACCCTTTTTGCCCCAAATGGACAGAAAATTTTTCTTCATAGCTTTTGTCTTGCTGTGGACATAAAGGGTTACATAAATGTTAGCTAAAGTTAATAAATGCTGTCTTTAATTTATAAATAACTACATCTCAAAATATAAAAATGAAATTAGGACTAATGCCGTCGTGAGTTTAAAAAAATGAGAGATTATTTCAATTTGATTTGTTATTTGATTATTTTTAGTTTCACCTAAACATTGCTGAGGAAAGCCCTCATTTTGAGGTATTTTCATGAAAATTCCTTACATTATTGTGGCAGACCAAATGATTGATATATAACAAAAAAAGTGGCTATATGAAGTGTTTTATTGTGTTTAACATACTTGAACAGATGCACGCCCAGTCATTTACATTCTGCTTTTTTTGACTCTATGGAATAAACATTCGTTAGCCTGTCAGTCACTGACTTGCTCATGCACGGGGTGTTCTGCTCCAGTTTAGTTTGGTGAAGAGCTTTGCTATGGCTCGCTAAATCGCTAACGTCTTCACTGCTAGCGTTAACTGTGGCTGCACTCAACTGGGCACTTTGCACTGATGCGGTAGGTTAAACTTGAGCTGCTCTGGTGGTGAGCAAACACATCACTACTTTTATCCATGGTGCCATTGGAGCGGAATGCAAATTTTCCTGACAACTCTCATATGCTGCTCCATTTTCATGTCTTGTCTCTGTAACTCAGTGCGTTTACATGCACATCAGAAAACAGAATTATTGCCTTAAATCAACTGAAGTCATTTTTTAAATGCATGTAAAGTAAACACGTCAGTCCGGCTCAAGTTGAACTAGATCTAATTGAGCTAAAGCACCGAGGTAATGCAGTTGTAGCTCGATTTTGTCTGCACGTAAACAGCTCAGTCAAGCTAATGCCGACTGGATGCTCCTCCTCCAGGAGTGAAGAAATGGCGGAAGTGGGACTACAAACAAATCAGTAGTGGTAGACGGCAGCAAAAACAAACAAACAGCTTCCCAGCACTCAGAGCACTAGGTACACAAAAACGCCCGAGCAACTTCGAGTCCAATGGAAGCATTTAAAACAAGTGTTTTTAAACGGTAAGAAAACAACCGGCAGAACGCTGACATAAAAGGACGCATGTCGCCACCTATCGTAGCGGAACGAACTTCATTTGAGAGTTCAGTTTTGTAATGGACATGTAAACTAAGATAAAGGCTCCCAGTTCATTAACATAAGACTGACATAGCTCGAATTAGATGTGCACGTAAACGCACTGACTGCTCACTTCACCGTCCCCTTCCCACTACAATGGAAGCCCACATGCAGGAACAGTAAAGTTCCATCTACCCATCCATTTTCTGTAACCACTGTATCCTCCACTTAGGGTTGCAGGGAGCTGGTGCTTCACTCCAGCAGTCAAAGGGACAAGAGACAAGGGACACCCTGGACAGGTCCCCAGGCCATTGCAGAACAGTAACGGTAAAGATTAAAAGTTAGATTAATGCGATTAAAAACATAATGCACTAATAATGGCTGTAATTAATAAATTGCAAATAACACGATCATTTTACAGCACTAGTTAGGGGTGAAATTGTCTTTAGCAGTACAGGTCTTTATTAATCAGTGAAGTTCTCAGCTCTTGAAGAACACACAACAATTAATTAAAAATAATCTGACACAAACATAATATTTCAAATACATTTATTTGTTATTAACATCTGTAAACCTGCTTCTGATATCAGTCAGGTAAGTGGTGGGATTTCTTTTATCATAAACATCATCTAATAAATATCTTGGGGTTTTTAAATGCAAAAATAAAATTCTTCACAGTTAGATTCCTTTTGATTGACTTCCTGTTAAATCAGGAAAGGAGAAGATAAAAAGCAGATGTCCACACAAGCATATCAACTAAAAAAATAACTATCAAGTAAACCGCTTTACATAGACTGCATCCACCGAGCCGAGGTGAACAGAGCAGGACTCGCTCAGTAATGTCAGAGAGGTCATGAGGGAGTCACGTTATCTTGTTGTCCTGGGTTGATCATGTGAGCAGAAAGGGCAGGGAAACACCCATCACCCCTTAGCTACATCTCCTTTTTCTTTCTTTTCACGCAAAGACACTCACAAACATTCGGAGTGGGGGGGTGGGGGAGTCCCAGGACAGACAGTTCCCCTTCTGCAATGACTTGTGCTCTTTCCTACATGACTAAGCCTGTCTGGACTCAGAGGTGTGATGGAACCAGGCCCAGGTTTCTGCTGTGATTTGTGGCGGGATGATAGAGCTTCAGTAAGAATCTGATTTGTCCACTCTGTCATCAAAAACACAGTCTGTATACGGTCGTAAAGAGAGAAAGACACACACACACAGAAAGAAAAAGAGAAAAGCTCATTGTGCATGAGGTACAATAAGAAGGACAGCTCCTATTGAGAGGGACTGAAGCCGCCTGTTGTCCGAAGTGTACATTTCAGCGCCCGAGGGGGCACACACTGCCCGCTTTGTGCCCATGTAGCTGGCCTACATGACAAACACGCACCCATGCAGTGATACACATTAATACACAACACAAACTTGAACCAGAGTGTGGAATTCAACTTTTTTTTTTTTTTTTGCACTTTGTGACTTCAAACCAGGCTTTGATTTCACTGTTTGGTATTATGCAAAAGAGAAGCAATCAGTAGTTATTTGTGATGATTTATTTTGTTACCAAGCAAACTGTATATTCTTTGAGTGTTCATTGCTTTAAATCTGCAGAATACCTCCAAACGTTAATTAGAAGACTGAAGAAAGGAATCTTAAATACTTGATTGGTAAGGTTTTTATGCTGTGAAAAAACAGTAAACTGAGATGGTAATCTAAATTGGCACTAACTAGGTGAGGTAAACAGCAGAAGCTGCTGCTGCAAAGACGGCAGCTCTTTCATGTTCTGTTCAAAGTTTATGATGCCACCAAATTAGATTCTGCAAACTTTCATGTCGTTTTAAACTATTACAGAGTCTGTTTGGTTCATCTCACGAGTCCCGTGAAAATACCAAACAGGACAAAGATCTGAGGTTTTAATTTTTTAAACCTAATTAGTCACAAAAATAACAAATTTTGCTGCTAAACTAATTATAAGATCTGATGTTGTTCCAGCTATTTATCTATAAATCACCCCGATACAAGCAGCTGTGTTGGTCAACCAGATCGTTTCTTTTTCCGATGCATTTTTCCACTCTCGTTAGCAATTCCTGCCCTTAAGCAGCACACGGAGCTGGTTGATTGGACACACAAGACCCCGCCGACACAAAGATCAAGTCCCACGCTGCTCAGCCAACCAACATCCTGCTGCTGCTCATCGGTCTCGTGGTCAGTACATGACGGTTACTGTCATGTTTCTAATGTCGATAGCAACAGAAAGCAAAAACATTACCATTCTAATAACTTCCTGCAGCATGTGACCTTGCACAATATGCTCTTCCACTTCTTGAATTGTTCTCAATTCAAACACTTATTGCTGAGTGTGCTCTATACTGGAAATGACCAAAGTATAGTGTGACAGAGACATGGGAGGTGTGGAGGGAGCAAGATGAGCTTAGTTATGGATCCCTTCCTTACTGAATAAAGAAAAATATCAAGTCATACTCTTAATGGTGTTATTTTAAGTCACGGGATGTTTCTTTGTGAAAAACATGTCAACATATATGAAGACAATGTCACCTTTGAGCTGACAGCTGCAGTATTCAGTGGTATATTTTTATGCCAACGTATTTCTTTTGCAGTATTTCTTGGCTTTCGAGATGTTTCTGCATCATTTCTACCAGAGGCAATAACTTGTATCTTGATAGAAAAATCCTAAAAAACATAAACAAGAAAAAAAAAGTTCATTTTAAAAAATAATCTTGGCTTTATGTTTCTAAAAATGTATATATTTTAGCACAGATTATACCATTTCATTCCTTCGCTGACAAAAAAATAATGGCTATGTCCACCCATGTTGAAGATTATGGTGTTTTGTTTTCTTTTGTTCCTAAGCTTGGGTCCAGTATCCCACTGTGTTCACAAAACACTAAAATTATGGTCTTGAGATGACCTCCAGAAAAAAATCAAATTACAAAATATTCCCATTTTAATTTCTATTTTCACTATAGTTGACTGGGTCTATAGTCGGGCAGTGGAAGGAATACTTTGGGGAGCTCCTCAATCCCACCAACACATTCTGATGGGGGATCGAAGCTGAGAAACCTGGGGATGGACTTTCCAATTTCTGGGGCAAAGGTTGCTAAGGTAGTCAAATAACTACAGTGGCAAAGCCCTGGAGGGAGGACGAGATCCGTCCTGGGTATCTCAAGGCTATGGATGCTGTAGGACTGTCTTCTGACACATCTCTGCAACATTGCGTGGTCATCTGAGGCAGTTCCTGTGGCGTGGCAAACCAGGTGGCGGTTGGCATTTTTAGGACAGGGGACCTGAGGATGTGTTCCAACTATAGAGGGATCACACTCCTCAGCCTTCCTGGAAAGGTCTACTCCAATGTACTGGAGAGGATGGTCTGGTCGATAGCTGAATCTCAGATTGAGGAGGAGCAATGCGTTTTTTGTCCTGGTCGTGGAACTGTGGACCAGCTCTTTACCCTTGCTAGGAAGATGGAGGGGGCATGGGAGTTTGCCCAACTGCAATCCACATGTGTTTTGTGGATTTGGGGGCTTCGCACCCCACATGGTGCCCCAGGGGAACATGGAATGGATGGTCTTTTGTTAAGGGCCATTCAGTCCCTGTACCAGAGGAGTGTGAGTCTGCACATAGCCGGCAGTAAGTCGGACCTGTTCCCGGTGAGGGCTGGACTCCACCAGGGCTGCCCTTTGTCACTGGTTCTGTAAGGGAAGGAGGGAGCGAGAGGTTAAAAGAAAGATTAGGGAAGCATCTGGAGTGATGCAGACACTGAACCAGTCTGTTGTTGTAGTGAAGAGGGAGCCGAGTTAGAAAGCAAGACTCTCAATAAACCGGTTGATCTACGTTCTAATCTTCACCTATGGTCATGAGCTTTGAGCAAGGGCCGAAATAACAAGATTGTGAATACAAGCCGCCAAAATGAGTTTCCTCTGCAGGATGGCTGGGCTCAGCCTTAAAGATAGGGTGAGGAGCTCGGACATTTGGGAGAGACTCAGAAAACCAATGTTCCTCCGCATCAAGAGGAAACAGCTGAGGTGGTCTGGGCATCTTTTAAAGATGCCTCCTGAACACCTACCTCGGGAGAGATTTTGAGCATGCCCTGCCAGCAGGAGGCCCCTGGGTCAACCCAGGACAGACTGGAGGAAGTACATCTCCAGACTGGCCTGGGAACAACTTGGGGGCCTGCTGGTGGAGATGGCAAGGGAGAGGAGAGGTCTGGGATTCCTTACTTGGGATGCTACTTATTTTGCTCCAGATACAGATAAAGCACAAGAAGGTGAGGTGAGATGAGGCAATATTTTCACTATGATTGATGAAAAATTTCAAAATAAGAATAATTAATGGATACAAGTAGTTTAATACAACTTGAAGTTGACTATGATTGTTCGTTTAACTTTTTAGAAATGTAACCAACAGTTTTTGGTATCACAAGCATTTGCCATTATTGTTATGTGGGTCAGAAGCTGAAATGTTTGGGAACCATTACCTTTTTGGAGGATTGAGCTTCAACTACTCTTACCTTTTAACCTTACCTTAAATTAGCAGAAATAATTTCTGAAACTTACTTACAGGGCCTTCGGTGTTTACATCTGACAAATTTTCCCAGCACATCTGCTTCATGCAGTGTACAGTTTCTGTCTACGACTAAGCCAAAATGCATACTGTATGTCATGCAATACATTACACATCCATAGACTGGACAGAACTTCCTGATATTGTTTGGTGACACACTGCCTCCAGACAGCCTGATCTCCATACATGGGCCCTCATCTACTGAGGACATTAGTGACGCAGTAGGAGCACACAGCGGTCATTGTGCATCCAGTGCTGTAATGTCACAGCCCCTTCCCTTCAAACGCTGACTGCCAGTAGGAGGATGAAAAGCGGAGGAAGCCCAGGTCAGAGGCCGGCTCTGGATTGAGTCACAAACACACACGCGTACATACAAAGCACACGGTCCACAGAGCGTTATTTCAAATATGCTGTGCGATGACAGCCTTCCTTCCTTCTGTGCAAAACATACACATTGATAGATAAACACAACACACACACGGAGAGGAAGTGTGAGGCCAGGGCACCTGTGCTTGGAGACATGGTGTTAATTTGTGGACAGTGTATTTTTAGATGTGACTGTGCAATGCCAAGGGAGGCCTCTTTGACAGCCAGCACTTAGAAGTGGGATATTCACATATGTGTCCTCTCCTGCAGTCTGAACTAGCACAGTGTTCAGCCAAATCTGCAGAGTAGCATTCGATAGCAATTTACAGCTATATTTTGGACTCGTCTAAAGCACTTGGGAGTACGAGTGGAGTGAAATCCCTAAAAGGTCAGACGAATGCCTCAACATCACTAGAAAACAGAGAGCATATTAAAGCTGTTCAACCTGGCTAGGAGCACCAACACATTCCTACTCAAGGCCTATGGGAGGCCTCAAAGAAATGCAAATCAACTCATATCAATTTATGTTGGAGTTATTAATAAATAATTATAAATTCTATACTTTTTAAGGCACCGATCGAATTTCGTGGTACTGACCGAGGACTGATTCACGTGATAAGGCATTCATTAAACAGCAACATGTCTTTGTTATCACTATAGCCGAACGTTTATGATACATGGTCTCCTCATCTTAGTTATTCCAGAGGGCAAAGTAGAGGATTATGAGTTCATGGAACTGGGTTTTAATTTTTGCATCATTTAGAAAACACTAGTTGTGGTTAAAGGTTTTCATATTGAAGAATTCTGTACAACAATACGATGATTAAATACAAACAGTTGCATGTTATTTATTGTGATATTTGTTACAAATTGTTATATATTGAGAAATAAATATATTTAATTTTAACAGAGATTTAATTAATTATTAAACACTCAAAAGTATCAAAAATTGGTATCGTTAAGTACCGGTAACGATCCCTTGGTACCGGGAATTGGTACAGCATCGATTCAACAGGTACTCATCCCTAGTTGGAGTTATAGCCTTTTTGATCATATGTTGAAGGTTATGTGTAATCCCACATGACTCATCTACAGTGACACCAAATTTTAGTCATAGCCATTTTTGTGTTTGCTAATGTTGTTATAGCTGTGGTGGCCATCTTGAGTTGAGTTGACTCCAAAAGTGAATCAGTTGTAGATGAATTTCTAGCGATTACTTTTTGAGAGCTTCATTAAAATCTGTTAAGTTGTTCGTTAAATATTTTTCTAAAATCACAAACACATACACGCACTCCTTTAGCCTTTCAGCAGCAAGTTATTAGGTCAATCCACTGTTAGGGGTCAGCTTAGTGGATTTCTGTGAGAAAACCTGACGAGTTGCAGACCCACAATCAGACATTGCTGACCTATTGAAAAAACGTCATAAAATCTCCCTTTTAAAAACCTGAACAGGATGAGTTTCAGTCACACATTTTGACCTGTATGTAAATGAGATCAAAAGGAATTCAGGTGCATTCAAATACGTTCAAATGTCGCAGGACAAAAGGTTTAGAGAAGCAAACAGATCTGAAAGACCAACCCTGGCTGAATGCTTACCATTCTGTGAAGTTAGAACAGGAAATATATGCAGGCAATAACAAGCTTTGATGTTTTTGGTCACATTGCAAAGCTCAAGGACACAATCCAGCACGACTCAGAGGTTTTTCTGAATATTAGTTACTATGTAGACATTTCTGATCTCTAATATTCAGCTTTATTTTATTTTCTGACCTGTTATTAAAAGGTTAACCAACTTCAGTGACAATACATTCAGTTTCTGTGTTAAGTTGCTTGCCTGCTGATGACTAAAATAACTCTGCTCTCTGTTCTCCTTTTCAGGAACACCCTGTTCCCCTGGGCCACCATGTGTGTGTGTGTGTGTGTGTGTTATTATTATTTTTATGTGTATGTGTGTATCCACATGCATCTGTGCATGTCTTTGTGGGTAGGTGGGCTCACGCATGTATTATGACTCCAGTCTTTGTTGGCTTTAGATAAACATTATAATTCCCAACTGCCACCATCACACTCTCATGATATTTATTGCTAATTCCTGCTTTGCATCATTAAAACTCCCATTGCATTTGTAATCAATATGCATTTAGCCACAGCTTAAATTTTACTCCCCTCCCAGCAGGTAGATTTTAGCATTAGCATATGCAAGAACACTTAAATACACACAAACATGCTCATGTAACCTGTCTGAGGAGAAAACACAGCTCACCAAGATGTATGCACCCTGCTTATGATGCCCATACATGTCTGCTTACTTTACTGGTTAATAAAATGAACAAAAACAACACAGAAAGGAAAGAAGAATGAACTTTGGAGTTAATGAAATAGTAGAAGAAAAATGGTGATGTGTTGCAAAGAGGAGGGAAGCTGCAGGTGTGCACCACTCACTTTGAATAACTAAAAGTGAACAATTTCCACAGCAGAAGCAAAGGAGGCAACAGACCGTGTTAAAGAGCCAGCACTGTGACAAGAAGCTTAAACTTCTAGATTTCTATTGCTGCAAGCATAAATCTCCATAAAGTAGATTCCTCAACTTGCAACTAACTTTAGGCAATCATTGTCTCATGTTTAATAGGAAGTGTCGACAGCATATCTGATTTCTGGTCATTTAAAATAGGCATACGTCTGCAGCATGGCTCAAACATGTTCACCTCTAAAGCCTGAATCTCACTGGGCTGTGGCTGCTGGTGACTAGTCCGAGATAAAAAAAGAAAATATGCAAATTTTTAGTTGGAATCACACCACACTTGTATGCAAGGCACTTTTAAAAGACTTTTACATACGTGATGTGATTGCAACCCAAAATGCTAATTTTCTTTTCACCATGTAATCATAGAGTGACTTATGTCTCTTTGTTTGAAATGCATCCTCTATTTATTCACTATTTGATCTCCAACCTCTCAAGGTTGTCTCACATTTCTCACACTTTTTTTACTTATAAAGACTAAATTGAAACACCTGCGATGACTTGATGATTATTTGAGAGAAATTTCATGGCACAAATTTCTTGGACATGTTCAAAATATAGGCAACACAAGAGTGAGGCCCTGCAGCACAGGATGAGACTGAAAACCCTCATTTCAAGACATTTTGGAAACTCACAATTTGTCACCCAATAGTTGCAGCCAGGAGAGTAATCTAAATCTTTTTGGAATTCAAATGTTTTTTTGCAAACGAGTTACTTAATGCTTCATTTATGGTGAAAGTTGGCCATCTGGCTTACTTTAACAAACCAGAATCTACCGAATCATGTATAAACAGAAAGTTCCCAGTTTGTCCTCACTGGCATCAATAACAGTCAACCAGCAATTCACCTCAATAACCAGCTTTAAGATGGTAAGGTTTTAATGAGTCACCATATTTGATCAACACTCTGTAAAACGCACATTCTGCCATCTTCTAAACAGTAATAATAAAGGCTGAAAAAGCTAGTGGACATGTAAACAAAGGAGTAGAATTGAACTTGTGATGAGAGGATAAACAAATAAAGTCAGATCTGAGGCACACCCCGTACAGATCTCCAGGCCTCATAACAAGTCATCCGTTTGAGGCATCACTTAATCAAAGCACAGCACAGTGAATGATGGGAAGAACAACACACAATAAAATCAATGATCACCACAATGCATCACTTCCCCTTTTCTTCCATGAGTTTTCACAACTCCTAGCTTTGTCAGTGGTGAAGCAACTTCCTCTGCAGTCCACCCAAAGGGGAAAAACAATGTCTATTTCGAATCTGAGTTAAAATTTCAATCAAGTTCTTTGCTTGTAACTTTTTAATACTGGTAGCCAATTATCATACCTTACATAAGACACGTCTTCGTCTGACCAAACTGGTTTTATAGTAACTATAACACATGCCCATACTAGTGTTAACAGTTAGATTGTGAGATATGAAGGTGAACCTGGTGCGAGTCTGTTTAGCTTATCCATTAGGGATACGAACGCTGCAAACAGAAAAGTTATCAGTTTATAGAGTTCATGCTTTTTGATCCACACTAAACACTAAGCTGGATCTCAATCATGCTGCCATTCTGACCTAAAGAGGTTCCAATAAAAATCAAACCATGTTGTTCTTTAAAGGTTTAATAGAACATGTTACAGCAGTTTAACCAAAGCTGCTTCTGTTGTTGTGTCTATGCATTTATTCTGGTTTGAACATAAACATTTATTCAGACTCATTCCTGAAGAGCAAATTAAGTGACCGGAGTGGAGACAATGTCCAGTCACAAACAACAAGGCGGTAAGCAAAAATCAGCATTTACTGTAGTATATACTCTTACCAGCTAATCTCCTGCTATCCCAAAGACAACATAACGCGTCCAGCTGAAATCAGCTCCTCCACGAGTCAAAACACGCGCTCACTGCTAGACACAGCCACAATGGCTCAGCCCAATTTCTGCTTGCAGATGGTGACGCCACTCCCCCCTCCGTGTGTCGGACAGCTTACATTAGGCTGAGTTTAGTCACTGTGAGTCACCTTCTTCCTCCTCTCTAACTGCCAGCTCAGCTTCCAACTCCTCCGTCTCCCACTTCCCTCCTCTTCCCCTAAATTAGCCTGAATGGCGTAGTCTTGGGCAACAACAAGGAGAGCCCTGTGTTCATCTTGTAATTTCCCTAAAATATAACTCCTCCTTCAGTCCAGCCTCTTTTAGGACACTGCTCAGTATTTACATACAGAGAAACCTACGCATGTGTGCAACAACACACACCAACCTTATTCTGTTATCACGTCTCTGTGGATGTACTTTTTCAAAGTGAATCAGCATATTTACTTCTATTCTTGCAAACCCATATGAGCTGATCCAGCGAGACACGCAAAATTGCAAATATAAATGTGTGTGGGCAGATGACACAAAGGCTTGAGAGAAGATAAGTCAGTTTGTGTCAACTCTTCACTAGTTCTTCAAGAATGTGCTGCCTTGAATAAGAAAATGTGTGAATCCTGATGATAAAATTGCTTCTTTAATCAGATTTCTGCTGTTTTTGAAGGGTTTAGATAGCTTTAAAAATACTGTACATACATGATGCGAGTTCTTTTTAAAGGGTCAATAAAAGCAGATAGCTAAAGCAGAAAACATAAGGTGTTTTGTTGTTTAAGAGACTATAAAAAATGCTGTTCTGCAAATTAAAAACACATCTGTGTCTAAATCATTCAAGTTACAGCAAATGAGTGTGGCTGACAATATTTTAAATGTTAAACTTTTCACTCGTAAAAATGTACAAATTATTTACATGCAGAGATTTAAGATTAAAACGTGATTTTATATCATTGCAATAATTAAATTTAAAGTCAGGTAAAGGTTTGGCTACAAGAGCTCACAAATCTGTGTATAATTACATATAATATTATTGTAAAATTTTGTAAAACTTTAATTGAAGTAGCTTCTGGGGTAGTTTACTGTTTTTGTGACAGGAGAAAATGACCTTCAAGTCAAAAGACTGAACTATTTCAAGTCAAATCCACCAAATAGGCACAAACACTATCAAAGGAATGACAACCAGGAAAGTATAGGATGTTTTCATGGGCTTTTTGTGGTGAAATAGTGAAATCATTTCACCAAAGTAAATAAAAACATCTCAAAATATGATGTTTTAACAAAGCATTTGCAATATTTGTTGATTAGTTTCTAAAAAAACCAAGGAAACACCGTCAAAGATCTTTGAGTTTAAAGCACATCGTCATTCCATTTGTGAATTATTTCCCTTTTAGAAGTATTACAACTTATTATATACATTGGAAAAAAACAATGCACTTATCATTTGTCATTCTATATAAGTCACATGTAAAACATCTGAGCAGAGCACAGGAGGGGGGGCTGCTTTGGCTCTGAATCCAGAACATCGTTTTGTATCCCTCACCTCCCATCCATCCATCCATCCATTTTCTGTAGCCGCTTAATCCTCCACAGAGGGTCGCGGGGCAGCTGGTGCCTATCTCCAGCGGTCAAGGGGCGAGAGGCGGGGGACACCCTGGACAGGTCGCCAGTCCATCGCAGGGCCACACAGAGACGAACGAGACAAACAACCACACACCCACTCACACCTAAGGACAATTTACCAGCCCAATTAGCCTGACAGTCATGTCTTTGGACTGTGGGAGGAAACCGGAGTACCCGGAGGAAACCCACGCACGCACAGGGAGAACATGCAAACTCCACGCAGAGAGGCCGCAGAGCCGGGACGCGAACCCACGACCTCCTTGCTGCGAGGCAACAGTGCTCCCCCACCTCCCACTGACCCAAATCCCTGAGTGATAAAAACACAAATCACTAGGATAGTTTGTTCCTGTCACAGCAGCAGAGAACTGAGGCCAGCGTGCTTCAGCTGCAGCGAACTGACAAGAATCCCTTGTTTGTACACAAAGAATTCAGCAGTGGGTTAGCTCCAGTTCTCATGGTGCCTGCAGTGTATTTACTGGGTTATTTTGGTCCAGGGGCTGGACCCCTGAAGGTCGTCAGCTCATTGGTCCAGTCAGCTGTGTTCCTGTCCAGACTGGCCATTCAAAAGAGAGTCTTGTACCCTTTAACAATGGCGTGCCAAAGAAGCAGAACCAATGAACACACACACATCGCTCCACACTCACACATCAGTGGGGCACTTCTATTTGTCAGGCAGGCAGGCTTTTTTATTGTTTACTACTTCCATGGTTGCCATGAGGCTGTAAACAAACACTACATTTATAGATTATCACTGTATCTCTGCTGAGTGTTAAACAACGGTGTTGATGTGTCTGAGTGAAGTCTGACTCCACCTTGCTAACCTGAGGATAACTACACAAACATCATACAATGTCTAATACTCTGGTCTGTATGAAAAGCTTTTCTTCGCTCTAAATGTTTTGATACGTGATATGATCAAATGGTTTTCTGGAGGAATCTCTGCAGAAATGAAAGCCAAACTTACTACTATAAGGATGTAGTATTTATGCTGCACTACATCTAAACCAGACATACTGTTTCTTTCATGGAAACAACATCAGCTCATAACCTTTGTAAACAACATTGTCAGCGATTACATTACAGACCAAGAGTTTTGATTTTCAGAGCTTTTAATTAAATTAAGTTGATGCAAACAGTCAATATTTGCAGTGTTGGTCCTTCTTTATCTCTGTAGTTCACCATGGGATGTTCTGAGCCAAATCCTGACTAAAGCCTGTTCTTCAAAATCAATGCATTTGTAGGTTTTTGTTTGTTCATCCACTCTTGAAGATGGGCCAAGTTTCCAATGTGATAAAAATCTAGGGAGTTTCCAAGACATGGACCCAAAGTTTTGTAACTTAATTCCCTAAGCAACTTCCATCTGACTGCAGCCTTCTGCCACAGTCCTCCATCATGCTGAAAAAAGATGGTTCCTCAACAACAGAACCTGGATGGTTGGGAGGAGGTCCGCTGGGAAGATGTTTAGGTACCATCATTTATTCATGTCTTTGTTCTGAGGCTAAACTGTGAGTGAGTCCAATCCCTTGACTGAGAAGCAACCCTACACATAAATGGTCCCAGGATGCTTCACTGTTTGCAGGACACAGGACTGATGGTAGTGTTCAACTTTTCTTTACCAGACGATCCATTTTCTGGATCAAGGATTCATTTGAGAAAATGGCTTTCCCCCAGACCTCAGCAACCCCTGGACCTTTAGCAGAATATCAGTTTGTCCATGATGTTGTTCTTTGGGAGAAGCAGCTTATTTGCTGCCCTTCTTTAGACCAGGCCATCCTGCAAAAATCTTCTCACTGGGCTGCAAATGCATTCACACCTGCCTGCTGCCGGTCCTGAACCAGTGCCCTGATCCCACAGATGGATCAACTTTTGGAGACAATCCTGGTGCTGCTGGACTTTTTGGGTGCCCTGAATCCTTCTTCACAAATGCAACAGAAATGTCTTTATGAGGGAGATGAAGTTCATTAATTACACTTCATCTGATCACTCTTCATCTCCAATTCTAAGATTCTGAGGTTTAAGCAAACTGCCATTTACCAAGGAGGCACACTTTGTGAAAATTAATACTCGTTTCACTCTAACATGTATTGTCACAGGCTAGCTGTTATCCTTGCTAGGACAGATTCTGACAGAAAACAAAAAAACTGTTTGGTTTTTCTGACAAAATCAAAAATTGAAGATGAACCTATAAAAATTGTATCCTCCAAGGTAAACAACAGCTGGATCAGATGTCTGTTTTAAAATATTAGTTTGCACTGAAGCAGATTGGATGTTCCACTCTCTGTCATTAGATGTTATATCCATTAATGACACTAAGTGAATAACATTTCGGATCTACGATGGTGTGGGTGTGTGTGTTTGCAGAAACCTAAAAACCAGTCACACAACATTTTCTTTCTTTCTTTTTTTACATAGGACAAAGGAATGAGAGGCAAAGGAGATGACTTGAGAGATAAGACACAGAATGAATCCCACTTTAAGTGTTACTCTAAACAATTTAGAAAACTTTTCACTTCTAGTTTCTCTCCTACGTTTCTCCATAACTGACTAAATGTGCAGTTTTTCGAACCCCTTAAAAAAAAAGATGACTCAAGAGAAAGTGAGAAGGAAAATGACTGAAATAGTCACAGTTTAAGAAACATGGAGGATAGTCGGATGTTTTGATGCTTTTTTCTTTTTTACATAATCACACCGTGACAAACTTGTTTTTTTAGGGAGAGAAAAGAAACTGTACGTCACAGTTCAGAGTGGTCAGACTTGCTTTAAGGTGAAAGTAAGGGCATGGAGAGTACTTGTTATGGCTTATTAAGTCTCCAGGAAATGTGTAAAAGTAAGTGGAGTGTTCTGTGAAGCGGTACCTGCATCAGTTTTTTGAAGGACACTTGTCTTTAGGAACAATAAAATCCCTGTTATGAGACAGGAAGTGAAGGCTGCAAACAACTTTTAAAGCTAAAGACTGACTCAATAAAAATGAGGAATCAATGCTTTAATCTGAAACTGGCCCAATTTAAGGTTAACCCTGTTTGAGGCCTGAAAGGCTCACTAGTAGTTGACTGTGTGTTGCTCAGCATTTTGTGAAAACATCTATGACAGCATGCACCAACAATGCATGCTTAACACTGAAATTCAGACACAACATGCAAAGACCACAAGTCAGACCACCAGCAGCTAAAGGAGCCTCCAGAATGGCCAGGTGAGGGTCCCTGGTAGGATAATAGAATCTCCATCAGGTTTATTTTAACATTGCTTCAGTATGCCATTTAAAAATATACTGTAGTACAAGAGATAGGACTATAGATCTACAAAAACATGGCATAAGAATAAATAAATAAAGGTTGCAACTCATTTATGCCCGTCCCCTCTTCTCTTAAATTCATTTTTAATGACATCATTACGCATATGAGGTCATCTGGCCAGGTGAGGGGGTCAAGTGGGGGCCAAGCAAATTTATAACAGTGCACATTGTCCCTCCTTGACAATCCTTTGGTGGCACCACTGCCAGCAGAAGCAGAAAAAGACGACAACAAACATTTTGGTAAAAATCCTTTGAGAAGTGACTTATAGTTATCAACTTTTGGACAATTTATCACTTCAGGGGCTGCAAGAACAGCAAACACTGCATCTAACTATTGGTAAAAATAACTTTTATTCTCTGATAAAACTAGAGGGGATAATAAATAAATACTAATCAGCTGAGAATAAATATGAAACCATCATGTCATGTCATCATTAGTTTATTTTCTCACGTGAGCTGTTTTTCTTTAATCATTTAAAACTAAAATTTAAATGTGTATTTGTTTGTTTTTAACAATCATTTTAAAATATCTTTCAATAGAGATTAAATAATGAACTGCACTATTTTTTTTTTACTATTTTTCATTTATTTTTGCTTTAAGAAGGTCACTAAAAACAATAAAACTGATGTGATGAACTTTTGTATGAACATGGTTTTAAAAAATATTGTAATTTTTTACATTTAGCAAAAGCAACTGATAATAAAGAAGATAAATATGACGTAGGCTTCCTAAAGTTCTAAAGTTTCACTAAAAAACATCCATAAATCACAAACAATCCCTACATTTCTTAATAAATATGCAAATGGCCCAAACATCAACAGCTGGGCAGCTCATAGATTCATCTGAGACATCGTTTTTACTGAGAAAAAGAAACAGAGTGAGACTGTCACTACTGTCCGTCAGTCAAAAAGAGGATATGAAACTGTGGAATGGAGATAAGATGAGGAAGTGGAGTCATACATTGAGCACATGCCCTGAAATGGCCCACCCACACTCACCTCCAATCGATCATGGGTCATGTTGTCATACAGCACATGCCACGCTGTCATTCCTCTGGTTTTCACAAAAAAGTCCAAGCTTTGCTGACTAAATCATATTGCTGTTTGTTTTGCCTTTTGTTAGATTTTTTTTTTTTTTTTTAAGGGAAATCCAGAAGACCACAGAGACGGTTCCCTTTTACAACAACTGCACTTCTTGGTCTAGTAACAAAGCAGCAAGACAGTCGCCAACGTCACGTACGGTCTGTCCTTTTGGCAAACAGATGAAGCTGTGTTTACACACACCTGATGCTCTTTCACACTAGAGTACATCCACTGAACCAAACCGAGCCCATGTGTGTGTGTGTGCGTGCATGTGTGTAAACCTCTGCGCACATGACAACCTGCGTCTGTTTACCTAAAGAAAAAAAATGAATCCCAGTAGCACAACTGGAAATCTGCCAACCATCATCACTGCTCTACATACTGGCCAATGACCTTTGACCTTGCTGATAACCATCACACAACCAAGTGTTTACTGAGGCTGACCCTCACACACTGTGTGCACACACCTTGCATTTTCACACAAATTATTTTTCCTTTAATTCACAATTTCTCTCACAAAACCAGACAAAAGTTACAAAAGAAAAAAATATGTAAAAAATCAAATGTTATTTAAGGGTTACAGTTATAAGTTCAAAGACATAATAGATTTTAACATTTGAGAAACTGTTACAACGATCAGCTAATAAGTCTTTTCACTTGGAAAGTGAATAAATTTCTTTTGACTTATAGTGTGAAACATTATTTTCACACATGGTTTGACCACCAGACTTCAACCCTACAGACTGAGAATTGGTAAATGTGCATAAACGGTCTGATTCTCCCATTATCAATGAAAAACATTTGTGAATAATGGAGTGTTTAATTTGTAATCTGATGTTGGAATTTCTGAGTTTCACATAATAAAAAAAAGAAAAAAAACCATATCTGACAAGAAAACAAGAAAACACTAAATCAGCATTGTCCACTGGCTGCCCTAATTTCTAAAACTCTAAATCAGCAATGGCCATAGAAAAACCCAAATCAGTCAACCTCTAATCTGATTCAAAATAAGAATATTAGTGGTGGGCATAGATACATTTTTAAAATCTAGATTAATCTCACCATAATCTTGGAATTAATCTAGATTAATCTATATTAAAATGGCTCATTTTAATTCTGCCAAAGGTATTCATAATATGTGTGCTACCTAAATAATGACTAAAAGGAAGTCTTTGAGAACAGGTTTCTCAGGCGCATTAGACCAGGGGCTCGTCTCCTGTTTCCAAAATGCATCACAAACTGAGAAAGTTGTTCTACTCTGATAGCTGGTGATGATAATAAATAATGATCAATAAGATGCATTTGTGTTTAATAACACAAGGTGCAAACTAATTTAGTCTTGTCGAGGTTTCCATTGGGAAGCTTCTTTAAAAACATTTTCCTTGAAGCAATGGCATAGACTTGCGCTCGTCATTGGTGGGGACCAGGACAGGACCAGGACCAGGACCAGAACCCGATCCAGACACGTACGGTCAGGGAGCAGGTGAGGGGGCGTGACGAGGTGCAGAGCAGCTCTGTGAGCTCCGCGGAACCCTGATTATAATATTAACGTTCATTATGAGATCACGAGAGAAAGAGAGAGAAATGAGGGGTTCACTTTTTTCTTCTTTTTTTCCATTGAGATACTCAGGGGAGAACCTGGCGCTGATGTTTAATGCGCACCTCCTCGTGTGGTAGTGAGTGGGTTTGGAGTCCAGTTCTATGTGTTCGTGCTCGCGGGGAGCATATCAATGTTAAAGTCAAGTCCTGTCCTGGTCCCCACCAATGACGAGCACAAATCTACGCCACTGCTTAGTATAGACCCAGATTCCAACCCAACTTTGAGTATAGATTAACGGCAACATTTTTTTTGTCGAGCGATAAGAGTCTGGTGTTAACGCAGCATGCTAACGTCGATAACAGCCCATCACTAGAGAATATATTATTAAAATGTCTTAACATTTGTCATGCTGCCATTCCAATTCTTTGGAAAATGTAGTTATATCTAATAATCTCTTAATGATATCCCAAAGACGAATTTTTTTTACATCTCAGTCATTCTTACAAATAGTATGTAAGCCCAACAACAGGCACATGATTAAAGTACGAGATGATAATTCAATTAAACTGTTTTAATGACATGTGGAAGAGCTGCATTAGTTACAGCTAACTGAGTGCACCAAGCCTGCAGCAGAGCAAAGCTCTCTTTATTATCTGTTACACAACAGAAATGTTTTCATTCATAAACTAAGTGAAGGAGTCAGACAGTAGGAGAGAAGTTTCAAATTACTCTAATGCATCAAAAAATGCATGCATTTCCCAGATAGCTTGACGTGACCCGCTCATCAAACCTACTTAGACAAATTCATGTGCAAAAGTCAAGTGAGGTCCACTGACTGCAAAGATCTTGTGCAACTTCCCATCAAAACTATTCTTAGTGGAAGTGAGTTAAAAGAAACTTTCTGTTTTACTTATTTCTATCTGCAGTGATTTATTTTATAAACTTATTTTAAAACCTTCCTCTAGGTTTCCTGTGCTGAGGTGACACCCACTACTCAAAATACGAGACAGAAATAATGCTTTGTTTACTTGGATAGCTAAGCTCTCGATTTTCTATTTCTGGCGTCTCTCTTTCTAAGCCGGCATCATGGTGTTTCATAATGCAACATTGACACCGCTGCGATTGCTAACAGCGATGTCTCAAGAGAAAATTCTCAGAAACACAAGTGAGAATAAACGCAGACAGATCATGATGAACATGTACACAGATTTAAAAATAAAAGGCGTGTGCTCATGCAGGTGTACTCGGCACTTCCAGGCACACTTGCAGAGACATTTGACCCTTATTGTTCTCACTGCAGAACAGCAAGTCCGATAACAAAGATCAGGGATCACGCTCTAATGTCAAACACGTTGCTGCTGTAAGGTAAGGAGGTGTGCCTACTCAAAGGAGTCATGTGGGTCAGCATTCAGGATTCTGTCCAACTATCAACAGGAGGAATTAATCTGCCAAGTACATCTACAAATATATTTCTGGGCAACAATTCCTATGTTAATAAATTGTTCAAACATATTTTAAACATAAACCAATTTAAAAATAACATTTAATAGCGAGATTACTTCAAAACAGCAGATAAGTAACTTAAATGTTAGAGAGGCACTGATTCTGGTTTTGAGGGCCGATACCGATTCCTGAGTCTTGTACAGCTCTAACCTGCAGATGCCAATTTTGGTCAACTCTTATTCTCAAACATCATCCATCCATCCATCCATTTTCTGTAGCCGCTTGATCCTCCACAGAGGGTCGCGGGGCAGCTGGTGCCTATCTCCAGCGGTCAAGGGGCGAGAGGCGGGGGACACCCTGGACAGGTCTCTCAAACATCATAATTAACAGAATACTTGTTTTATTATATCAGATTAACTTAAAATGTAATATTCTGAAAGTAAAAGCTTCTACACGGAAAGTATTTTACTGCTAGCATAAATTAGCACTTAGCACTGGTGAGTTAATGGACCGGGACAAATGACAGATTTCTTATTGCTGCTTAGGCATGGTAATCTCACGAACCAAAAAAACTCCAAATTTTCCGGTTTTAAATGAGTTGATCACTGATTTAGCCAATCATGCAGAATATTGGCTGATTCAGATAGTTGTCTGGTTTTTGGTGCATCTTGCTTCTAAATGTCCTTAGAGAAATCAGAAAAAACATCTCATTACTGAACATCAACAAAGATAAAGGGTTCCCTCTGCGCACGCACACACACACACACACACACACACACACACACACAATCCTATTAAACAAATGAAAACTGAGCACACAAAGGAGTGTGAATGGCCAACTGTGCCTTCGTTATTTCTGTGTTGGCGCCATGCAGATCCTTCAAACGAAGTGCTTGAATAAGCAGCAGAGCATTACAGACTGTACAGTTTACAGTCACAGCTTATACATAGCAGCATACCCCAGGCCTGAGGTGTTGTTACTGATACTGGACTGGCAGCAGCTCATAAATGGCAAGAAGAGCTGCTCCTTCCAGGCTCAGACCGCAGTGAAGAGGGAAACATCATGATGCACTGTGTGTTGTGATGTTCTTCAACCAAAAAAAGACAAAGCATTGACTTTTGTACTTTTTTAAAACTAAAAACTTAAACTTTTAAAAATTCTGTAAAATGTCTGTAAAAATAAAATTTGTACATTTAAACTCCTTAATTATAGTGGGTTAAAGGTCCTGTGCTGATTTATGATGAAAAAATGCTTTAAATGAATCGTTCACATGAAGGCATGGCTTGAAAAAAATGCATCTGTTCAGCAAAATACAGCAAAAGACATGTGACACTTTTAACTGCAACTATTAAATGTTAAGTTTATTGGATACTTCACTAAATAAACCTCAAAATGTTGCATGAAACCAGTAAAAGCGCGCTCTCGCGGTGTCTCCAGAGATGGTGGTGTTTTAGCACTGGGCTTTATTTCAGTGTTGTGGTGAAACAGAACTTACCCGCTGTGAAGGTCAGACAGAACGAGTCAGGCTGAGGGAAAGTGCGTGTCCGCTTCTCTGAGCTCCACCAGACCCGCCGGCGCCGTTCAAACAGGAACTACAATTAAAATAAAACTATAACGTCGCGGCAAAACTGATAAATAACCCGTACGTGTTTAAAGTTTCACTGCATTTCCACACGGTGACACGGCGCGTGGAGGCTCGTGCGCTTCGTTAGCTACTTTGTTTTCGTTTTGACGGTCGAGAGATGTTGTCACAACTCAGAGCGTCTGCGGTCACCTGCGCCACCAAGTCGCGAAATGGGTGCTGGGTAATGTAGTTTTACTCTCCTCCTCAACATCCAGCGGTATTTTAGGACAACGACGTGACCTTTAACGATGCTGCTGAGTAATAAGTCTAATAAAACTAATAAATGGTTCTTACACTCCTACCAAAAGTTAATTCAAGTATTATAAAATGTGTAATGATGATTTACATAATCAGAGCTCAAGAAGATTCACTTCCTTGTTCCATAAAAGTTTGGACATTGGAAATAAGGCAGAATAAGGTGCCTTAGGATGTGGATGCATGACAAGACTCAGCAGAATATTTGTGTGTTGCAAGTATATGTATATAAATAAATAAATGAAAAAGTACCCTAAAGTATAAATCAGCTTAACAGGTCATCTTCCTGTGCCAGTTCAGAATTTATTTGTAAAAGAAACATTCTTTTCATTCTCTGGATTTCCAATACTAATTGCTCTTTCCCACAGAAATAAGGAAAAACACAATACATATTTGTTTCCCTATTTTTTTACACAATGATTATTTTCCACTGCCAGGGGCCTCAGTAACTTGTGGAAGACCCATGCACAACCACAAAAGCTCGGCTCCTCCTCCTCATATTGGTCACCAGTCTGGTCACATGTTGCTGTGGAATGCCATCCCATTCCTCAAGCAGGAGTTACTGAAGGTCAGCCAGCGTGGTGGGGTTGGCCACTCTCACACACAGCATGCCCAAGCTGTGCAAGAGCTGCCAATCGGGAGCTGATCAGGTGCCAGTCAGGGGTAGGGGTTTTAGCTGTGTTGCTCATTCAATGGATGCACAATCTTTACAAGTTCAAATTTTTAGTAAAATGCACTAATCAGACAATATAAATAACACTAATTGTATTATTAAAGAGAAATGATTGGCTGAAATAACATTTCCTAACTTTTTTTGTGGAATTTCCTTTGAGTACAAAGTGTCTGTGATTTTTTTCTCTCCATGTGACAGTGTGACTAAAACAGCCTACTTTGAAGTCAAATGTGTGTTAGACACATGCAGGTTAGCAGATCTGAATAGCAATGTCTGGTGAAACTATTTGAGTTTGTTTCCAGTCCTTTATTCCAAATTCAAGCACTTTCAAAACCTTAAAATCTCCACAGTAAAATTCAAGCATTCTCAAGAACTTGTGAGAACCCTGCTAGTATTAAGACGTAGATTAAAGGTTTTACTATTTTTGTGGCTCAATTTGCATTGTGTGACAGTTTATGTATTCATTTAAAAAATTAAATCTCAATTAGACTGAAGCAAAAGAACACACCAGTCATAAAAGCTATGACTCCTGATAGTTTATGTTCAAAGCTATGGTTGTTTTGTTGACTATGTGGTGTGTTGGACCTGTTTTACAGGGTATTTTGGTCATTTGAGATACTTCTGAGTTGTTTGCCAAGACAACATTCAACAGTTAAGACCAGGCAGATTAGAACACTGACTTTTTGCTGTTTTTCTTCTTTAAAAAAAAAACCTAGCAAACACAAACATTTCAATTAAAGTATCAGTTTAAAATAATAAGGTTTAGGGATTTTTAGCTCTCTAAAAGCAGCTTAAATGTAATTGCACAAATAAAAGCCAAAAATGGTTATTTTGTTAAATGGCATTTTTCTTGTTAATAATTCTTATAGATAAAAACGGCTTGGCGTATGTGGGCATCAATTTGTCCTGCTGTTTGACTTCAGTGCTACGCTCTGCTGTTTTGTTTAGCTGTTTTGGGGTTTCAATGATTTGAATTGGATTTCAAGATGCAAACTGTAATTTAATACAATGTAAAACATTCCATATATAGAATATAGAAAGTACCTGGTCTGCTTTTGCAGCATGTATTGTGTAACTGATCATCTGAACTGTGACGTGCACACACAGAAAGTCCCTGCATGCTTGTGTTAGCTTTTGACTCCTTTTAATTATCAATACTCACTAGACCTGTTTTAGAACCTGATGTGTGCTATAGATTCAGCTTCACTTGTGAAAAAATGAAAAAGGTCTTTGACATTTTAATGCCATTATTTTACACACAAGGATTTAGGCATTTTTAACTTCTTAATATAATGCATACATGTTTTTTCTCAATATGAAACATCAGAAAGACATGTGCCTGTCACTACTGAAACATGTCAAAGACCTTTAAGAAAAAAAATCTGCAAAACAATTCATTAGGAGCTCCAGAAGTGTGGAATTTCAACAAATGTAATATCATAAGCGTCCATAAGAGGGCGTTAGAATATATACATTGCGTTCATCCACTTTATTTTTTATACATTTTCTCCACTTAAAACAGACTGACCACTTTTTGAATGGACATTTGTGTTTATTGAAGTAGCTCAGAGGTGCATTATGAATGAAGTTTGATTTGATCAAATCAGATGACTTTCTATTACAATCTAAAAGTAATCACACATTCTGCTATTTTACTAAACTCAAGAATATTTTACCACTACATGTGTGTGTGGCTTGCTGATTCAATAACGTGTTTTCTCTGACAGTTTCTGTGCAAATCAAGTTATTGAAACTGTCGGGTGAATGGATAAAACAATGTACATGGCAGCCCTGTAACCCATCATAAAGCATGTCGCAAAAATATATTCAAACTAGATTTAACACACCCCAAAGACTCACACCATGTTCAAATAATGGTCAAGAACATAAAACAAATGCTTGAAATCTGCTCAAATCCACGGATGAATTTTGAGGTAAATCGTCTCTTTGGCCCCTTCACTGTAAAGAAGCATTATTACTCGGAAAGTCAAAAATGCCCCTTGACCCCATATTGTTTTGAAAAATTAATACAGCTCTGTCAATGTAACATGTTTTTAAACCAGTATCAAATTAATGTACATGTACATATAAGCCATTAATCCCCATTAAGCTAAGAAACGTTTTGGGAAAATGACATCCATTTAGGGCTGTTTGTGTAATCGACTGCAGCTTTTCTGCCTTGTGTGTTTGAATACTCAAAAGATTTCCCTCTAGTCAGTGCTTGTTTGTTTGTTTTTCTCCAACATTTTACAATCAAAACATTTTTGTGCAAAGTTTGTGACTCAAAATCTTTCTTTTGTTTAACGAGCATGATAAGATATGATCTTAGTACGTTGTTGCTTTAAAATCTGAGGAGAAAGCATCCCTATGCAAAGGGCAAAGAGGGATACTGCGGATGCCACCAGTCCATGAGCTTCACACTGTGCACAGGATCCAACACAACCTGTGTCCCGCCTTGTTCCCCTCTTCTCTTCCCCCGCTGAAATGGTGAGTCCTGAAACACCAGACGGACACGGTGGTGACGCATGTCTGTGCTCACATTGATCGTGAACTATAAGAAAGACAGAAAGACCCATGCAGAATGGAGGAGAAAGTTAAAAAAAGGAAAACATTAAATCAACAAAAATACTATTTTCAACAATCTACTGCAATAAAGTCAGTTAAAATGAAAGAATGTATAACGTCTCAACTTGCCAGGGTCAGTGTCATGCCCATGACTACAGGGGTGAAGATGTAGTTGAGCGTGGTGATCTGAAGCACGTAGCAGTCAGAGTCTGGATTCATGTGAACATCTTCATACTGTTTGGGTAAGTGCAAGGACTTTGCACAACCATTTTTACTGTGCCACTGCTGCAACAGAGATAAACAAAAAAAGATTCACAGCAAGAACATACCCGGTTTAGTTTGATGAAGCTACAATCATGAAAAAAAGAAGTTAAATAAAACGTTACCTGCTTTATAAATTTAAAGTTGAACTCCCACAATGTCTCTGGGCGAGTCCCTGACAGCTTTTGGACCCAGAACAGTAAACACTGTGACAAGAAACAGACATTTTACATTGGTTTCAGCTACAAAATCTGTTCATTTTTTCTTGTGTTTTAAGTAATCTCTTTTACAGATTGTTTTAAACTCAACAAAAAATATATTTTTATAGACCTCTAAACATAAGGTGTGTTTTAGCTAAAAGTTTTAAAAGTCTAACATTGCATTTAATAGCAAATATTTCAAAACTGATTAACAAATGTACATCAAATTTAGAATTTTGCTATCCAGCATGACAATATTTAAATAAATTGTGGCAATACAAACAAATGGGTCTAAAATTAAACTAATTATGCATGAAATATATTATCTCTATATTTGCATGGTTAAACAGACGTATTATCATACCTTGGAGTCAAGTAAAGTGGTGGGTGTGGACTCTGGCAGTGCGGGAATCTTTGACACGCGCAGGCTGAACGGCTCATATAAATGAAAGAGTGAGCGAATCACACAGGCCCGAAGACAGCGCATCCTATCAATGCAGTCAGGCTGCAGACGAAACGGCAGTTCAACATCAATCTTGTAGTGCCTTAAAAACAAGAGAGACAGAAGGCAAAACAAAAAATACCATTATTTTATCTTCAAAGCTATGATAAAATAATTGTCTTATTTACTAGAATAGTTTCAAATACTGAACAAAATTAAGCACAAGAATATCACATAAATGTAGGTTTCATTTGCTTGAGTTTATTGTAATGGGGGATGGTACATAGTAATGAACAGTGACTGTAAATGTGTCAGATTTTAGCTATAGGCTAGTTTCAATCTGTTGTCCCTTTGGCAGGTCCCTGGCTCATCAGCCACCCAAGTCTCTTGAGTTAGCTGTAGGCAAAAAACTAAAAGTCTAACCCATTTCAAAAAGAATTTAAAAAATAAATCAATTTTCAGTTAGCCTACTATTTGTAAGCATCATTTACTTCAAGGCAAGTCACTAAGAATACCCACAATATCAACAAAACTAAATCACCTTCTGTAAAGTCTGGTCCAAAACGCTGCAGTGCAGGTGACTATCCATGCGTTCCTGCAGATCAAAGCAAATTTACAAACATCCTCTGGGCGAATATAGGAGGAAAGCATGAGCCAAATATCCACAGGATAGTCCTCCCCATCACTGGTCTCACTACATTCTAAAAAGACAAGAAACCAAAAAACACAATGAACTTAAAAATACCCCCAAGGATTATTACTGATCCTTTAAAATTATAAGAATAAAATAAAATGATGAAAATGTACCCTTTCTCCTCTTATTTTTCTTTTTGCGACAAACTTTATTTTCACTTTCTCCTTCTTCGTCCTCGGGGTCTAGGTCATCACTGCCGCTCAAAGCGTCTGCTTTGACTCCTACTACAGAGGACAGGACTTCCTCCACAACACCCTGGGAAGCTTCCAGGCCACAAAGTAACTTCACTAAAATAGAAAAGATTTTATGAACATCTGGATCTTTTTTTTCACAAGAAACATTAACTGTACACAACCAAAACTTACCTTCTTTTTCAATTGCATTCACAACAGCCTTTTTCACCCTACCTGACTTCACAACGGATGGGTCAGCATCAGCATAATCAGCAACAGTGACTACAAAAAAAATAAAATAAAACCAGTTTTACAAACTATTAGATGTAAGAGGAGAGACTGTATTTATTAGACAAGTAAAGATGAGAACATGTAAGTTTTTAATTAGCACATTGTTCTCTTATTAATCATGAAAGAATTACATGTCAAGTACATCAATTTCAGTGTACTTAACCCTATTACATTATACATTCTTTTTTATGTTTGTACATTTTAACATTCAAATATATTTATTTTACTTACATTTTTAAACACTTTAACTTTTAGTATTGACATTTCTGTTGGTTCTGTTGCCTTTTCTCTCCATTTTATTTTGTTAACATTTTTAAATGTTTGTATTTTTACATTTCCTTTGGGTTTTTTTAACTTTATTTTTAATTTTTCTTTTACTTTTTAAACATTTTCAAATTTAGCATGTGTTGTATTTATTTTTCTATAATTTTATGTTAATTTTATTTATATTAATGTCTAGTTTGTAAACTTTAGTTCTTTTACTTAAAATACCTATGACTTTTTACTTTTTTAAACTATATGTAAACATTTCAGATTTATGCTGCAAATCAAAATTGAAAAGTGTTAAAATATGGTGACATGTCGTCCTATAAAGGGTTAACTAAGGAGCCATATTAGCCTGCTACCTAGCTAATAAGCTTACCTGATTCAGAGCAAACGTCTCCGGCCTTAAACTTCAGCCGTTTTCGGATCCCTTTCTTGGGCATTTCGACACCAGTAATATGTAAACGCCTAACGGGCCTGTGAGTCCTGCCATGTCTCTATGGCAAGCTGAGGTAAAGAGAAAGACAGAAAAATAACACAGAAGTTGAAAAATGTTCCGCCGGGGTCTTCAGCCATCATGGAATGACGTAAATTAATAAAACACCGCGAGAGTGTTGAAATATCGCAGTTTCTACTTCGGTGTTTTATCAAGGCTGTTTGGTTTCACTACCGCCACCCCATGGGCTTAATTAATGGTGATTCACAACAAAAAGTATTCAACAATAACTTCTGTCTCTTTTACCTACAATGTAATCTTTCAGTATCGCTCTTGTCTGTAATCACATCTGTTTTTGTCACATTACAAGTCAGGATAAATTAATTAAGGAAGTAACGTTTATTTTTTATAGCACTTTTCACAGATAAAGCCACAGAGTGTGTCATAAAACCTTCTCTGACACACATCCAAACAGGTTGATACTTTTCAGTGGTGTAGATGCTCAGGTCTTCATTATTATGACATTTTTTTAAATAATGGTATTTTACTGTTAATTAATTCCCTTCAACAAGCTTCAAACCTGTTGGAACCCAGACTAACATGCTACACTGCCAAAAATGACCTTCATGTCTCACATTTTATTTTATATTACAGCTGTCTATAGGTGCTTCTAAGGTTCTTCTGAAGTGGCTCCTTGTAACTTTGACCAAAAATTACATGAATCTGAGTGATGATTATATTTTAAAATGACAATAAAAAAGAGTTGCTTTAACATTTTTATGTCTAAACTTCTGTAATAAGTCCATCAAATTTGACAACAGACTAATTGATAAAACAATGGGGTTGAGCTTTTGCAGGATTTAAATCATCCATTGTACCATTAAAGTAGTTTGTTAGCTTGCTTCCAAATATATGTTTATGCAGCTTTCTGACATACAGTGTAACTGACATTCAAACCCATGAAAAAACTTTATGTTTTCATTTTTAGATGAGGCAGTTAAAACCAAAGGTAGTGGTATATTTACAGGAAAATTATATGTTATTATAAGACATCAAAATTGTTTTCCTATAGAAAAAAATGAGATAAAGACCTAACTGATATTTAAAAAAAAAACATGGTTCATTAAGTATTTTAAGTAAAATACCAGCAAGGATATTTACGTTAATTATCAACCAATTTTAGAAATATTAAATTATGCCTGCATAAATGCAATAGAAAGTGTATTTTTCTGAAATAATGTTTTTTCCAAACACTTTAAAAAGCAATGAAACTTAATACACAATATTCTAACTCGAATTTTTATGGTCACGTCAGTTTTGTATGTTTCCACTCTAATTATATTTAGTTAGCCTGGCAAGCCAGACTATAAATGTGGAGCAAACCTGACGGTCTAGTTAATAATATTTAGTAGGAGATGATGAAACTAATACTGCTTGGAGGTGATCAGTTCAGTTGAAATCCTGCAGGGGTCGCTGCGCTCCCTGAGAGAACTTCAGGCTTTGGTCAAACTGATGCCACTGGGTCCAATAAGCAGCCAGCTCAGGAGTAATGTGTTGGTTATTAGCCATATGTCAGTGTTAAGAGTTAATTATTTAACTTGCTATAATTGCAATGAAATTATTACAAATAATAATAATTATTATTATTATTACTTAAACAAATCTAGTCAAATGTTGCAGGTTATTTGTGCTTATCAAAGCAATTTTTTAGAGAGCAATTTGTGTTAATTCCTTAGTGTGCGTCTGTGCGCGCGCGCGCCTTTGAGACAAGTGACTGTGTTTGCGTGTGTGGAGGAGGAGTGAGCGTCGGTGTGTGTGTGTGTGTGTGTGTGTGTGTGTGTGTGTGTGTGTGTGTGTGTGTGTGTGTGTGTGTGTGTGTGTGTGTGTGTGTGTGTGTGTGTGTGTGTGTGTGTGTGTGTGTAGGGATGGAAGCGAAGGAAGCGGATGCAGAGAAGCTTCTCTCTCTCCATCATCATCATCATCATCATCGGGAATAAGCACGCGGATGGATCTCCTCTCGGATATTTCCCTCTGATTCTGATGCTATTCTGTTTGTTTTTCTTCTGTTCCTGCGTGCACATGCTATAATATCCGTCGCGCTCGCGGGCACCACCCCTTCAAATCTCCGAGCTGTCAATCATTTTCACGCTGGGATTTGTACATGTGAGTGCATGGCGCGCCGGTCAGGGCGGATCTGCACACTGGAGGGAAAACCGCCGGTTAATATGGATAAAAGGTCACCGTTCGAGTCCCTCTGATAAGGTACGGACGGGTCTGATGCATGAGAAATGTAATATGGGAATAAGGTGCGCATCTTCGACTGGTTCGGGCGCTGTGGCTCCGAGGCGCATAATTAGGCCCTCTGATCAATTACTGTAAGCACGCTGATTTATCAGGTTGGTAACCGCCACGTTCCCCTTCTCGACCCTGATAGCGACAGTGTCCCATAGCGTTGGACGGAGCGGGGAGCGGGGAAGATGATGTGCGAGGTGATGCCGACCATCAGCGAGGGAGACTCGGCCGGTCCTCCGAGAGGCACCGGCGGCGGTGGAGTCCCGAACGGCTCGGAGCAGGAGGCCAACTTCGAGCAGCTGATGGTCAACATGCTGGACGAGAGAGACAAGCTGCTGGAGTCCCTCAGGGAGACGCAGGAGACCCTCATCCAGTCCCAAACTAAGCTGCAGGGGGCGCTACACGAGAGGGACATGCTCCAGCGGCAGATCAACGCCGCGCTGCCTCAGGTGAGGAGCAGCCGGCCTTTTCTCTGTGTGGCTTTAGGAAATGCATCTCTATCATTTGAGCATTTAACACCCAAAAATAAGCAGCTGATTTTATTTGAGAGCATTTGAACCAGCCACTGATAAACTACCCTTTGCACAGGATGCACAGCAGATCTTGCTATGTTTGCAGCACTATATGTGATTACATTATTTTTGTTGCATGCCTAGCTATTCTAACATTCCTTTATTTTATGGAATATTATTGAAATAACTGAAGATTCAGGGGGAAAGCCCGGAAGGTAGGCAGAAGGGTAATGTTAAGTTGAAAGGTGGGCTGGAAGGAGGAGGAGATTGTTGACTCTGTTGAGGCCTGTAGTTGCGACCCCTTTAGACAAGGACGAAGCCCACCTGTAATTACCTCAGTGGAGCTCCCTGACCTGCATCTAATAGGATGCTGCTTGTAAATCCAGTTCACTTTCTCAGCCTCTGTCTACGTGTGCGTTTGAGCAAAAGAGAGCTGAATAAGGGCTGCTGCAGTCACCGAGCATGACGACAGTGAATCCTCAGCACATAAAGCTGTGTTACCCTCTGACCCTCTGGTCTAAATGCGTGGCATGATGTCACAGGATGCAGTGGGTGCGTGCATGTGCGTGTGTGAATGAAAGAAATGCAGCACACAGGGAGAAAACCATGCTGATGACGACGGGCTTCTGACTGCAGCCTCTTGTGAAGGAAACATGGCTGCTTGTTAGTGCACATGGCCCTGGGCTGCTTGCTTCCACGCGTCTGTGTGTGTGTGTGTGTGTGTGTGTGTGTGTGTGTGTGTGTGTGTGTTGCTCTTGATCAGAGCTGTCATGCTTGTCTTCTAATCCTGCTTCATTATGTGCAGGATTTTTCAAAATTGCTGCAATAATGCAAGTATTAGTTATGCTGTTGTAGACCTCAGGGATGCTGTGTACAGATGCTTATACTCTCCAAACACTTCATGCATTCTAACATATCAAACACAACAGAGCTATGATGCTGCAACACAACGAACCACGGGGCCGGTGGAGCAGATGGAAAAATGAGGAAAATCTCACTTGGAATTGATTTCCTCTCAGTTTTGCTCTCCTTGGCTTGAGAAATAGGGATCGTCTGTTCTGGGTGCATTTATTGCAAAGTGCAGAGTGCAGTTTGTAATGATGTGTGGGAGGTGTGGAAAAGATAACATACTGTAGCTGATGTCTCAAGTTTGGGTGTGATGAATATATTAGAGGGAGAGGCTCCTGACCCCGCTACTCTGAATGTGTCAGCGGTAATTAGGCTGCACATGGGCATCGCTTTGCATGTATGTCCTCAGGTCAATAAAATATCACAGTTTCTGCTGTGTGACCCATTTGTCAGCAGATAATAGTGTGAAAAGGTTTTTGGCCCTTATTGTTTTTGTTGTTTTGTTACTTAAATGTTTCAGATCAGCAAACACATTTCAAGATCAGACGATAACCTGAGTTAATACAAAAGGCTGCTTTAAATTGATGTTTTTATTTATTAAGGGGAAAATTCTATCCAAACCAACCTGGCCCTATGTGAAAAAGTAATTGTCCCCTAAACCTAATAACTGGTTGTAACGCTCCTGGTGGCAGCAACTGCAGTCGAGTGATTTTTATAACCACGTCACTGTGAGGAATAGTTTTCATTGTTTTAATTCAGGAAATCCCAAAAGTCTTGAGGATCATTAAGATGGTTTGTTTTTATTGGTCAGCAGTGTTTTGATCTTCAAACTCTCCCATATTGCCATTTTTACCCCTGGTCTCTTTCTTATTTATGACCTCTGACCTTGACATTAATCAAGTGAAGCTTCAGTGTTTAGATGTTGTTCTGGGTTTTAGCTTTTGAATGTATTTAGATCAGGGCATGATGTGTTGCTTTTTGAGATATTTCAGCCTACTTCAAGTTGTCAGATGGATTCTAGATATGTATTAATTCTACAGCTTTGACAGTAATAATAATAATTTATCCTTTATTGATCCCTTAGATCAGGAGTGGGGAATCCTGGTCCTCAAGGGCCACAGTCCTGCATGTTTTAGAGGTGTCCTATCTTCAACACACCTGATTTAAATGTTGAATTACCCCCTCAATGTGCCTTCAAGGCAACCAGAAGGCTCCTAATCACCCACTAATTCAGATCAGGTGTGTTGAAGAGAAGAAACCACTAAAATGTGCAGGACTGTGGCCCTTGAGGACCAGGATTCCCCACCCCTGCCTTAGATAAATAATTTTCTGCATTTAACCCATCCTTTGAGGAGAAGCGGGCTGCGATTTTGGAAGGGACCAGGGGGCAACTTGGGGATCAGTATCTTGCCAAGGCATGCTTCAACATGTGGTCTACCAGATCCACGGACTGAACCACTGACTGTCTGATCAGTGGATGACCTTCCTTACACACTGATCCACAGGTGCCTTAATCAGTTATGGGTGTGGCTAGTGAAGCTGCTTTCCAAATAATGTGGTTAATCACATTTAATTCATGATTTAACAAGGGGGCAACTACTTATTCTCATAGAACAAGGTTGGTTTGGATAGCTTCTTTCTCTTAATTGATGACATCATAGGAAAACAGCATTTTGTATTTACTCAGCTTTTCTTTGTCTGATATTGAAATGCGTTTTCTGATCTGAAACATTTTAAAAGTAACCCAAAAAAGGCAAAACAAGACATTTTAAAGGAGATTTGACAGCTCTCTGCCCTGCATCTAAGACCATCAAACATGTCATTTCCACCTAATGAACGTTCATGTGCATGTTTGTGTGTTTTGTCCTCTGTAGGTTTCCTGACTCAGTGGTGCTAGTCTGACCCAGAACTGTCAGATCCATGTGCCTCCTTCAAAGATGCAAACCCCAGCTCACACACACACATAAACAAACAGGAGGAACGACTCCAAATTCAGGGATTTAGAGTGTTTCTTTTGAAAGATGCATAAACCTCCATCCATCACAAGTGGCAATAACGCACAAATCTGACATTTTATCTCTCACACGCACGCACACACACACTCTCATTTTATACAAAAACATGGAGACAAGAATGAATTTGTTCATTAGCTGCAGAGAGCAGAGTTTCAGATTAACATGTCAGCCCATTGAAGCTTCTAATACAGCCCTAAGAGATGGGCAAATTAAGTTTTAAACACACACACACACACACACACACACACATCTACATTGATGTTGCACACACTCAAACACATTGTCCCATTTCTGTGTGAAGAAAACCGTTCTGACACTGTCAAAGGAAATGTGTTGTAAAGCAGCAGCATGCATGTGTGTGTGTGTGTGTGTGTGTGTGTGTGTGTGTGTGTGTGTGTGTGTGTGTGTGTGTGTGTGTGTGTGTGTGTGTGTGTCCAAACAAAGCGGGTCACTGCTCTTCAACCATCACTGTTTTTACAGAGCACGCGTTTATGTGTTTGGTCTCCTTTATTTTGACTAATTTCATAATGAAATAATGAAATTCTCTTCTTAGACAGAGACTTTGACTCTTTCTGTGAGGTTACATCACATCTGTAGCTCATAAGGTCCAGTGTTTTGAATGAAGAACTGTGTATTAAATTGGGACGTGAGCTTGATGGTGTGTGTATGTGTGTGCGTTGCTATGTTTGGACACCTGTTCCAGTCAGACACAACACTGGCTATTTTTGCCAGCGTACAAATGCACAAAGATACACACACACACACCTTCATGCCCTTCCAAAGCGATCGTCCCCATTTCAGATATTCGCCCTCTATTCCCCTCTTATACCTGCTCATACGTATTCAAGCCTGTTTATTTTTTTGCGTGTTTACTGACCTCACACACACACACCTCTGACCTGTTCTTTGATTCCTCATAACAGTGTTTGCTGGATACCCTTGTGCAGACACACACACACACACATAGCTCTGTAATGAGGACAGGGGTCTGACTTTAGTGTGTGTAAAAGTTTCCAGCTGCCCCTCATGCACATGCTTTTTGTCTGCAACAGTAGATCACATCAGTGTCAGTTTCTCTACACTCCTGTATCTTTATTCAACTTGTTTTTATGACTGTTTTCTTTCAGTCTATTAACCCATCAGTCATTCCTCTAAACTTGTGGTCCTGACCTTCTACTACTGTAGCTATCCATCAACCACAGCAGTGTTATGATCTAGAAAAATCCTTATGAATTCCCTTGAAGTCAAACACAGAAGAGACCAAAGTACTTTGTTAGATATTAAACAAATTCTCCTGATAAAGGCTGGACTCAGCATGACTTCTATTAGGTCACAGTTTAACTCTGATTTAGTTGTTATTTCAACATCAGCTCTTTTCCAAACAATATTTCAAATATCAGCTTCTAAACATCTTGTGTGGCATTGTTGTGGTGGTAGAATGCCTCAGATAGAATGAATATACTAAATTACCACCTCTGCTTTCCCTCTCATAAGACCTGAATCCCATAAAAACCTTTTGGATCAGCTGAGTCATTGTGTAAAGAGTTGTAGCCTCAGAGCCTCAGCGACCAGAGGGCAGCCCTCAGAGAAGAGTGGAACAACAATAAGTCCTGTGAACAGCAACTGATGCACCAGGACACGACAAATTATTGAGACTCTGACACTTTTTGTTTTCTTATTCCACCACTGTTAGATGAAACACATCATTACATGCTTCTACTTTAATGTCCTTTCACAATATGATATCACTGTAGCATGATTTTTTAAACATTTTCTATAAAATCCACCTGAAATTTAAGTAGCTCCAAATTTTTAAGTAGCGTTTTTAACATAAACTTAACATTTTCATTTCCAAATTTCCAGTCAGAATCTCATTAAATTACATCTGACAAATGAGATTAGTCTTGCATGTTTAAATTTGAGGTCCTGTAACTTGAGAATCCTCACATAACTTTCAGGACATTTTGGAAACTACCCCATGAATGCTTTTTGTAATTTGTCACCAACAGTTGCAGCCCAGTGAGATACTGACTTAAAAACCCAGCCATATTTAGATCTAGGGTGATTGTTAACACAAAAACTAGGATGTACACAAAATCAATTGTTGATGCACAGTGCCGGTGCACGTTGAGCATTTTAGCTGCTTACTTAATTACAAACCACACAAGATTGAACAAAAATTTGAATTATTTTATGGATACCTACATTTAAAGGTAGCCTAGCAAACACTGAAGACTTCTCATGTGTTGGAGATCAGGTTTACAGTATGCTTGTTGAAACTAAGGACTAATTTATCAGTTCTTAACAAATATAGTCAACTATATGTAGGCTTTTAAGGAGTCACACACATGGGACACATGTTGTGGAGCACCAGTGCTGCTGTAGCATGGAGGCTAAAGGTGATAGAATCCTAATTAGAGGAGTAACTAAGTAGATAATTGGTGGATTGGTTTTGTTCAGAGGAATGTTGAGGGGAAAGCACCTTTCCAAAGATTAAATATAATCACAATGCTCAGATCATTTTCTCTCCTTTCAGAAATTGTTTTTACAATTTCACATTATTTACTGGTGTAATTTGATCCACATGATTTGAAACATCTCATAAAATACTAAATTATTTATATTCTTATCATTTTGAATCCCAATTTCATAGGCTTGGAGATGTGTTCAATCATTCATCTTTGACTGGTTATAACGGGCTTTTATTCTGCATAACACAGTATTTCTGTTTAACCTGGACTTTAACCCTTTAAAGGGTGCTCACTGAAATGCTTTAAATGTTTTATTTCAACCATTGAGTGCAGACTAGTCAAATAATATTTTCCATTTTTAGAGTTTATGTATTTATTTTAGTTATTCATTTATTTTACAGTGTTTAAAATGTCTGTACTCTTAAAAACTTCCTAAAAAGGTTGTTAATATTTTCTTTAAAAAAAAAAAAAAACTTTTTGTAAAAGTTTCTGATTTAGGCAGCAAATCAAAATTCAAAGCACACTGTCAGGCATATTCTTTTTCCAAAAAATAACAGCTACTCCTAAAATAAGGAAACCTAATTAACCACGCTGAAGCCAAAATAGGAAAAATCCTAGAGAACAGCTCCTACCAAGGGCATGGCTCCTCCCTCTTCCTCCACTTTTGACTCTGGACAACCTGCATCCTCGCAGGTCTGGTTACCATGGTTACAAAGAGCCTCTACCTTAATATTTTCTAGGCCTTCTGCTACGTCATCTCATTTGATCATCCTTTCAATTCTGTTCCTGCCCCACATATTTAAATATTATCCTTATTTGCTAAAATAATGTTTAAAAAACCAAATAGTCTGTAATCCCATAGCGTCAAATAAAGTGTTTTTTAATCTATAATGTTTATAAAATGTTCATAAGTTATTTTAAACCCCCCACAATGCACTAGTGATCAAACATGGCCACTTGTCCTGTAAAGGGTTAAATATAAAGATTGATAATGGCCTAGAATAACACACTGGTGAGGTTTGAGTGTGTAAATCTGCAGTCCTATAAAGGATAAAAGCATCAGCTCACAGATTCTAATTTATTACATTGCTGTGAATAAAATGTGGACCTAAAACCCTTATCTCTGTGCTAATATTTGGGTCAGCTAATACTTGCCAGGGTATTTCACATTACTTTGTCAAGGCCAGCAGAAGTGAGCCTTGCAGGCGTTGGCGCTCAGCCATCATCCTTACAGTACTGGAGGTGTGTTGTGCATAAAGGTACCATGTGGGAGAAAATGAGTGTCAGCGCTAATATATGTTAAACTGCAGGAGAAAGGAGCTCCAAGGTCTCTAAGAAGATGAGCTTATTATAACACACATACACCCTGGGATGAATGAGCATTTATTAATCACATGAAGTGGGAGTAACTGCAAAAAATGTGATGATTATGTGCTTTAAATATTATTGTTAGTTTTCTAAAAGCTTCAGATTGTAGAATTCCTTACTTTTCTCCATCTTAGTTTAAAAAAATAAAAGATTGTATACTTCAGTTTGACCTTTATTGCTAAACCTTGTTCCCATTCTCCCTGATAAATAATATTAAAAATGATCATTAGAGGTGTTAGTAATAAAATAAACCATTGCTTTCAGCACTTCACGTTCAACCTCTTTACATCAACAACAACAAAAAATACCGCGCGTATCTTCACAAATGTCTACACGTCATCCAGAGTCTTTGTGTGTGAGAGAGAGAGCGAAAGTGTGTGTGCCTACAGCTAGTGTTGCTTATGCATGGATGGCTGAAGCAGCTTTGTGCACCATGATAGGAGGATGTTGAGGTTGGGGGTGGGGGGGCGGAGGGGGGAGCAAAGTCAGATGATAAATTTCCATATCTCATTGGTCTGTCACTGAAGCCTGAATCCTATGCAGTTTGTTATGTAAGCAGCAAATAGTGGTGTTTGGGTTAATGGGGAGGAAAGTGGAGCACCAAGTGAGCTGCTGAAAAAAAGGCTCTAAGGAGTGGAAATAATATTGATATCATATCTTACAGCAAAATCTTTCCCATTTCTATCCAAAGTCTTTGGTTTTTGGAGTGTTTGAGCTGGTAGAGTAAAGACAAGTCCTCAAAGCTAGAATCTCACCGGGCTGCAACTGGTGACAAATTACAAACAGCATCCATGAAGGTGTGTCCAGACAGATTCTCAGCTTAACTCACAAATTCTCATTCTTGTCTTACTGGAATTTTGAAAATATTCAAAAAAAAAATCGTGCAACAAATTTCTCCTCAAAATAGTGAGGGACTAGTTGCAGGCTCGTCTCAAACCCTTCTCAGTTTAGGTTCTGGGAGTGAAAAAGTGTAAGAAATTTAGGGCAATTTTGAAAGGGGTTGGAGACCAAATTGCAAAAATATGACACACATGGTCATTTTGGGGTTAAAATGCTATTTGCGTCAATGTTGAGCAAATGTTCCCCACATGGCCTGGTATCTAACTCATCATCACAAACTTCTTTGGATTTTGTGTAAATAATATTTAGTTTAATCGTATTTAATACATTTGAATGATAGCACAAAATGATGTTGCAAAATGATAATTCAAATTTAGAAAGAACTTTCCTTTTCTGATAATATTTATAGCAGACAGTTTGGGTAGATGTTTCATCCTTTTATAATTGGTCTAAATCCTGTTTAATATCTGATTTTTCCAGATTTAATAACTTCTTAGAGTGCAGGAATTAATTTGGATCAAAGTTTTAATTTCAGATTTAAAAAAAAGCCATAAAATGCCAGCATGGGCTCCAACTGATTAATATGTGACAGCTTTGGAAGAACAATCTGAAACTTCTGCCTATTACTGCTCCCAGATCAGTAATTAAGAGGCAGAGAAGGACATGAAGAACAAGTTGTTACTCTGGCTGACTCATGAAGTGGACTGAAACACCTTTCTCTTTTTCTTGTCCTCCTCTTCTTCCTGTTTTGTTCTCACATTTTCTCTTTTCACTTCATTCCACAATCTTGAGTTCTTTATTATTGATTCAAGCATCTCTTCAGAAAGATGCGTTGCCTGAACCCGTACACAGCGTTCAGGCCCCTGAGCACTAATAGATTATTTGTGGACAGAGTCAGCTCCCCCACGCTGCTGTGCCACACTTTGCCTCAGACGCTCCATCTCTCAGTAGTAACCGTCCTTCTCCTCCCTCCGTCCCTCTGCCAGTGCCATCTGGCTCTCAGCACTATGCACATTTAGATCAGCTGGGTGCCAATTTGTCCCTGTGGCTGTATGGGACCGAGAAACGAAGGTGAGGTGAGGCAGAGGAGAGGTGAGAGCTAAAGATTTATGCGACAGAGGAAGATTTAGCTAAGAAAGACAAGAGAGAATATAAGTCAGAAAAAAAGCTGAACCAAGCGTTCCCGATGGTCCCCGGAAGCAAAGGACGTGCTCCGGTAATAGGAAGAACAAAAAGCCACTCTGTGTGTGTGTGTGTGTGTGTGTGTGTGTGTGTGTGTGTGTGTGGTGTGTGTGTGTGTGTGTGTGTGTGTGTGTGTGTGTGGTGTGTGTCTATTCGAGCCCTTTCTCCTCTGTAATAAGAGCAGAGTGATTGGAGTTGCAGGACCACCAAAGGGGAAGGCGAGAAGGGAAGCGCAGGAAGGAGGCAGAAATGGACAGAATGAGAAAGAGGAGATGGAGGCAGAGCAGATGAAGTTTTCCAGCCAGCAGTTAAGCTCACAGCGACCCCGCCGTGTCTAACAACCACACAATTGGAACTCTGTCAGTTCGCCTTTGCTCCTGCGACTCCCTTAGAATAAAAGATAAGGCGTTGGAAGATGGGGAGGGGAGTTAGCATTTAAACTTCAGGGAGTACGCCTCTATTTTACAAAACAAAGACAAAAAAACAAGGGAGGGATAATTATAAAGAATCTGAACTTTTTTTGAAATACATGTAGTATGCATCAGCAGAGACAGGAGAGAACAACATATCTCCCCTGTAGACAAAGGTGTTGGGGGGGGGTGCCTCTCTAGACCCCAGTTTTTCTCAGCAAGAGACTTAATCTGCAGCAGAGGCAGTAGCGTCCGAAGCTAAGTCCCCAGCTGGACCCCTAAAGGGATTTAAAGAACTTCAAAATGCTTCCTCTGCTCCATGAAATAGAGCTTGTCAGTGTCTCACCACATAGCACACACCCCCACTGCTGACTGTCAATAACAGACACACATCTGCGCACACGCACACACACACACACATCAAGACACACTGAGATTTCAGGGAGCATGCCTCTGCAAGTGGAATTCAGGATTTGTGAGAAGGATACATGGTAGGACAAACGTGTGTGTGTGTGTGTGTGTGTGTGTGTGTGTGTGTGTGTGTGTGTGTGTGTGTGCACGCTGTGTGACCAGGCTACCAGACTAATCTTACACACGTTCTGTATTAGTCCATCCATCCATTTTCTGTAGCCGCTTAATCCTCCACAGAGGGTCGCGGGAGAGCTGGTGCCTATCTCCAGCGGTCAAGGGGCGAGAGGCGGGGGACACCCTGGACGGGTCGCCAGTCCATCGCAGGGCCACACAGAGACGAACGAGACAAACAACCACACACCCACTCACACCTAAGGACAATTTACCAGCCCAATTAGCCTGACAGTCATGTCTTTGGACTGTGGGAGGAAACCGGAGGAAACCCACGCATGCACGGGGAGAACATGCAAACTCCACGCAGAGAGGCCGCAGAGCCGGGACGCGAACCCACGACCTCCTTGCTGCGAGGCAACAGTGCTAACCAACTGCGCCACCATGCAGCCCGTTCTGTATTAGTTCAGAATTAATCTGAATAAGATCCGTCCTTGAAAGAAAAGGTCAATATCACTCTTGTTTTTTGTGTCCTTGTGTTTAAACTTGTGTGACAAAGAGGCAAAAACACGAGAAATGTGGAAAATGTGTTCTGGGTGTTGTTTGGCAGATGATCTATCATTTTAACATTATGCATGATCTCCTACAATAAGTGCACTATCTTGTGCAATCTGTTGGAGTTTGTGTTGAGGGTGACTCTCAGCTGCTATGACACCAGATTTTAGCTCAATATCTGTAAAATCAACAAAGTTCTTAAGTGTTTTCTAAGATTAGAAGGTTGTGCACAAATACAAGCAAAAACATTAGTGCCCACTTTTCACCTTTCAATAGCAATTTATGTTTATTGCCCCATTTTTATTTAATTTGTTCATCTTAGATGAGTTTAAATACAGACTTACTCCAACAGACATGTCTTTCACCACAATGTACATTAAATAAAACTCTGCTGCTCTTCATAGGACATTAACCCTCAGGACAACATGGCTCATGGAATTTTAAGAAGGTCTCTAAAATACTGATGGTGTGCAGTTTGTGCATTTCTGTTCATTAATCAGATGCATAATTAGCAATAATAACCACACCTCTCCTCCTGTTAATGTGAGAAACATTCTTTACTGTTGGCTCAGTGTGAGCCACTCCTCACTGGACAGATGAATAAATGGGATTCTTTGCCTGGAAGAAAATAAAACGTGGCTCTAAATTGCCGTGCTGATTCAGAGGAATTATAGTGACTGCTCTGACTAAACGTAAGCCCAAACAAACAGAGCTTTTGTTTGTGGTTAGAGTAAAGAGCTCTTTAGTTTTAATACTACAAAGGTTTTTCACATATCCCCCAGGCTGCGGGATATGTTTTTTTATTATTTTATTTCCCCACTCCTAGAATGGAGCTGTCTCTGTTCCTGGACTTTCCCGAGTCTGTATTTAATGAGTATGTTGCAGTAGAAGGAGGTATTGAAATGCGGTTGAGGTAAATAGAAAACACATTTTTTAATACAAATTTAACGCATTGGGAGTTTAAAAAATTATGACTATAGGGGAAAAAATGGTCTTTCCAGGTTTAAAAATTATAAAAACAACCTGAGATGAACAACATATAGCATTATTTTATAGCAGAAAACATGTGTGCAACGCTTTATAAGTTGTCACAATTAGTCAATAAAATATTAAAAGTTTCTAATGGAGTATAATGTCTCATAAACTATGAGTCATTAACCCTGTCAGACCTTTAATTTCAGATTGACTCTAGGTTCTTTGGGTCGCCAGGGAATCAACACTGATTAATAATTTGACAGAGAGGCAAAAATATAGTTAATAAAAATAAATTTAGATTTCTGCAGAATAAATGGTAAATACAAGATAATATCAATTAAAACACTAATAAAACATTTATCAAAAATGATTGTGGATGTTATAAAGAGTCTAATTAAGTGTTTTAGGAAAGATGTGAAGTCTGGGATTATAAAGATAATCTGGCTGAGTTTATTGATATAGATGTTTGATTATTTATCAATTGATCATAACCCATCTGACGCCAGGTGGTGAGTTCCTTGTGGATCATGAACATGAACTCTAAAATTAATGTTCTAAAACCAAAATGACATTTCTAACAATAACAATAAAAACAATATATTAGGGATGTTCGATATTATTGGTCTACCGATAATATCGGCCGATATTGGCATTAAAATGTGATATCGGAAAATATCTGTATCGGTTTTTATAACCTTTACATACCATGCACATATTATACATCAAACTGTTTGGCTACTTCTCCTCTCTCCCAAAATGTCAAAATATTACAATTCTGATGTATAGTTTTTGAGATATTTTTATTTATTTGGCACACCCTGCATTAAATCCTGTAGCTTCAGCATTTCCCAATCCCAGCCAACCTTGAATGCAACATCTATTGGCGTACACTTGATGACATCATCAAACCACGTTATTACTTGCAGCATAACATGTAAGAGGACTCACCAACCTTTGGTTGTCTTTGGTTTAGAATTACCTCAAAGTGTCTTTGGACAATAAAATTGACGTTTGTAATGACTGTAAAGTGGAGGTTATGGGAGGAGGAATCAAGATGTCTCCTTTTTTTTGAAGAGGAATTGAAGGAGTTGTTCTAGTTTGCACTGACAATATTTAAAGTTTAAGTATGCATGATAGGAGGTATGGGATGTTGGTTATCTAAAATGATTTTATTTGTCTTTTTTAATGAGGGCTACCACGCTTATATCAGTATTGGTTTATATCGGTATTGGAAATTAAGAGTTAGACAAACAATATTGGATATCGGTAAAGATTCAAGAAGTCTATATCGAGCATCCCTACAGTATAGCTAATCAAAATATTCCCCAAAAAGTTTTTTTTAAACTACATTTGCTTTCAGAAAATTAAATATAAAAGTATTTATAGCTGATTTAAAATAAATAATTATAGTAAATGAAAATTGATTACAATTCTATTAAAAAGTAAAAATATACCATAAACTAACCTGATAAAATAACATGAGACTTTACCTAAGAACCAGACTGGAGAGGTGAGTCTGTTCTGCAGGCGAGGGCTGTAATAATAAAAGAAGTCCTACTGTGGGCTTTATCTCTGACTTTAGTTAAAATCAGTAGACCTCATCCAGAGGACCAGAGGGATCGAGAGGACTATAAGGTAAAAGCAAATCTGAAAAATAAGTAGGATTAAACTACAAATAATATAAAGAAAATGATAACAGAACCTTGAAATCTAAAGTGCACTTTAAAATGGACATAATAAAAATAATGCATAATATGTAAAAAGACCAAAGGTGGTTTAGAAATGCTTTTGTTTAGAGCTCAGTTAGTCCTAAATAAAAACTATACACTAAAGTGTTCCATAGGAAAATGGTCACTGTGATGAATGGCCCACACAGAGTCAGCACTGTGTCTAACAGGGCTGATGCATCATACTCACAATCAGCCAAGCCTGCATGGCTGCATAAACTCATACAGTACATGCAGACTTAAATGTCTCTCAGAGAAAAAACTGCGTCCTGATGTGAGGGAGACTTTATCCATGCAGTCAGTGCGCTTTCACGTCTGGTAAAACACCAATGTGAGGATGTACGTCGACTTAATACCATCCCAAGGCTGATTCAAACAGTGGGAGTTCACAGAGTGCTTACTGCAGGAACTAACAAGAAATTTCTTGTGCATCCAGAGAAAGCTCTCGGATCATCTTGTCTCTGTATTAAATCAAGCACGATTTATTCAGCACCACCTACGACATGCCTCGGTTCTCAGCTGCAGTCTGTTATTCATTTACTTCCAGCTCCATTCACAGATACGTGGGCCGGAGCCGACACTCACAGACATGTGCTGACTTCTATCCGCGCAGATTCAAAGACACAAAGTCAAACTTCGCGTTTGATTCATGCTTTGTATCAAAGTTTTATCATATCAGTTTAATTTCTTTGAGTGTGTGAGTGTGGATTTCTCCACAAAACTCTTGAGTTGGCTCAGTGATTCAATATCCTAAAGAACTTCTACCAACAGATAGACCTGCTCTCTTTTTTCTCCTCAGTTTCATTATTCCCCTCTCTCTCGTCTTATCAGTGATGGCTTTAGGCGTGTGCTGAGAGGTCTGTTAGTAGCTATCGTTCTGTCTGATAATGCTTTAGATTTCTCAGCTTCTTACTCTGACTAGAAGAAAAGGAGGCAGGCCCTTTCCTAATACACTGACTTATTGATACAAAATCTGATTAGTTTTCCTGTCAGATTTGACCTATGTGAGGAAAAAAAACAAATGTTTATGTTATTAAACTAAAATGTTAGGTTTGTTTTAATCCCTCCTATACAGATTTTTTTGTTTCTACTTTTTTGTAATTAAATGGTTCAGATCAGCATTTTAGTATCAGCCCAAAATAACCTGTGTTATCTCAGCTGAGTGTTTGTGATAGCAGTAATGAGTCTCTCACATCGCTGCGGAGGGATTTCGTCCCGCTCTTCTTTACAGAATTGTTTCTTGTCAGCCACATCAAAGGTCAAAGGTCAGACATGCCTAATAGGTAAAAAATTGTGTGTCGCTTTGGATAAATTATCAAGTAACAAAATAAACATCCTTTCCATTCTCCAGGATTTTCTGATAGAACAGAATTCATGGTTCCATTATCGTCCAGGTCCTTAAACAGCCCCAGACTATCACCCTACCACCACCATGTCTGAATGTTAGAATGAGGTTCTTTCAGGGGTAGGGAACCCTGGTCCTAGACTGAATCTTCACCTGGGTCAGGTGTGTTGCCAGCCTGGCAACGATTCACTGAAACAACTCATTCATAGGTGCAGGATCAACGGTTGTCAATCAAACCGTCTTCACATGCTACTGGATAGCGCTAGGACCAATCATAGCCATTTAGCAACAACCGGAGCCAGCTGGTAGATTAAACTTTTACCGTATCCTGTTGGCAAAACGGTCAATAAAGCTGCTTTCAAAATAAAAGACTTAAGTGCCTCTATCTGTTCACGTCTTAGAGAAAAGCCCAAATAAATCGTCCAAAGTTGATGACAAAGCCGTTTTAAAAGGAACGTGGCTCCCAAGCTGCCGCCATGTCACCATTCAGAGTCGGAGCTCTGCCATCATCAGCTAATCCCGCCCACCAAACCATTAGAGCACTGTGATTGGCCCCGTACGAGACTGACCGGCCCAATCAGTGGGCTGCAGAGGTTCCAATGCAGCGTGGCTAGACCAAAGTCTGCAGAGCAGATCTGACGGTCTAGTTCACTAGGCTAGTGTGTTCCCTGATCCAGCCAGGTAATTCATTTGCTTTTGATTTTGGCCATCCCTGCCAGAAAAACCAGCATAGACCAGCAGGGTTGGAACTTTTTTATTGTTGAATTATGACCTCTGACCTTAACTTAAACCAAGTGAGTCTTGCCGTGCTTTTCTGGGTTCTTTTGTTTTTTAATTTTGTTAGAACCGTTTCTTTTTGAGATCTTTTAGCCTACTTCATGTCAGGCATTTTATACAGTATTAAAGTGATTTCTTAATCCTACAGGCCTGGCAGTAATCAGGCTAGTGAAACTAAACGTTCATAAAATGTTTTTATTCACAGCTAATCTGTGATTTAATAAAAGAGGCAATTACTTTTTAGCATGTGACCAAGTTTGTTTAGATAGATCTTTTCACTGCACTGTGAACTTCTCCACACTACTTATTTTAATAAAATGAATGTTTCAGACACACACACACCAGCGTCCATGTTTGCGTGCTCCGTCCATTGCTGATGAAGGTGAGTAAGCATCCTGGTGCCTTGTTAGAATAATGGGGGCTGTGACGTGCAAGCTGAGCATCATTCACACTTAGCTGCCTTCCTCTCACTTCACTGCCACATGCCCTGCAACATCTCTCATTGCCCTCATTTCCACACTCCAGTAGCCCTTTAATTTCTCTCACTCTTGCTCTTTTTACTCATTCTGTCTCTCTTGCACAATCAAACAGGAATTGATCAAACACACACTCATAATGCCAGGTTTACGATAGGGTAAGAATGACATGCTAACCGCTAACACTTATAGAAGGACTACAAGTGAGAAATGCTTGTGGCTGTGAATTAAACTGAACATGACATTCAGGATATGTAACTGAAAAGATCTGTTCATAATTCCACAGATCAGATCTAACATGAGTGGAAAGTATTGATTATCCTGCTTCAGCGGCACTTGGTGTGTAGATATAACAGGCAACAAGTGAGGATTCAGTCCTTGGAGCTGATGTATTATAAAAGACATGAGCAGCGTTAAGGATTTAAGATAAAATGTCCACAATGAGTCATAGAATCTCTACAACTACAGTTCTTTGGGTTTCATCGATCTGTGATAATAAAGACTGTCTGCACAATATAGAGAAAATTCACCTTCATGACAGAACCAAAATCCTAACAGCCTGAAAGAATCAAAGGTTGTTATATTCTGTTATGTATTCATTCACTGCATGCTGGCCAATCAGATGGACCTATGCTTTCCTTGATGTCCACACCTTAGAGCTGATAGTGGCTGAGAGGCTGAAAGTGTTGTGAGCATCATAATAACACAACAGGAAGAAGGTTTGGTGTAACTGATTTGGATGTGGCAATATTTAACAACATGTATTTTTAATGATTGTACAGCTCTAATAAGGACCAACCAGAAGTCAGACATTAGACATGACAAACTATTCCAGGACAAACAGATTTTAGATGTTTTATTTAAACCTGAAAAAGTGATTGATCAAACCTCACTGACCTTTCTGCTTTTGTCAGTAAAAATGTATTATTTCTGTATTTTTTTAGCAGTGTTGGGATCTTCATCCTCTTCCTCCTGTTGGAATATTCATGGACCACCGAAAGTATCTGAACATAAACCCGCCATCATTTTCTTTAAAGTAAAAATGCCTTTAAACATTGTTCAGATGGGCTTTTAGTTAGTGCTTAATTAAAGGTATGTGCACAGAAAAGTGCAGGTGAGCAAATAAATAATTTTAGTATTAAATTATAAGGTAAATATACCCATAGATATGATTTAAAGTCATCAATCAGTGTTCTCACCATGCTCTGAATTTCTCATCAACACTATCTGTTAGTTTATTTGAACTTTGTTTCACTAGAATGTGGATTTTGTTCTCATTAGTTTAAACTCTAAGTCCCAGCTGCTGCTTGTCATTGATAAGGAGTCTTTCAGTTTTAGCAAATCACACACTTTGTTTTTGTGTTTTCAGAAAAATACTTCAAAATGCCAAGTTCATGCAGTATTTCTACGAAATACAAAAGTTAACTGCAAAATTATAGATCTGATCAAAATGCTAAACCAAACTGCTTTATTCATTATTTGGAGAACTAAATTCAGATTATTCTCATTAAAACGTTCATGAGTCTGTAGACTAAATTTAAGGCTTTATTTTCTGCAAATGTCTGTTTTTCAAAAATCTTGCACACATTTAGTCTTTATGTAACATTTATAGTTTTAATTATTGGACATGCTGAGCAGTATGCAGCATTACTTTCATTAAGACGTGTTCATCGTAGCACATCAGTTGAAGTTTTCATGTTGATTCTTGTGATTGTTGCCATGGTAAATATGACACAACACAGCAGATTATATTTGGAACAGGGGAGCAGGTATTACGTAGATTCATGGTTTCAGATGACACAGCAAAGTGAAGGGATCGAACCATCCCTGTGGTTAAAGTGATTTTTTGAGTCATTTTCATTTTAAAATCCGTTAAAATGAGCAGAAAGGTGTGAGTGAGAGTTGGAGAAACACCAAGACATCAAGGAGGAGTTACATAAAGGTCATACAACGCGATGAGGGTTGCATCAGGCAGTGCCCTCCTCCTCCTCTTCTCCTGCTGTCTTCCAGTCTTCCTCACTAACCTCCATCTCTCCAGTTTCGGGTGCATCCTTTTGTCATTGTGGACCATCCGTTTCTTCCTCTACGTATCTGATCTTCTGTTTCCTGCCTTCAGATCTCAACTGTCAGGCCAATCTGAGTCCTTTCAGTGTCTTGTGTCTGCAAATGAACAGCAACATGTTTTTTTTTCTTCTATCGCTTTGCCATCTTGCGTGAGCTGAGTTATGGGGGAGGGGGACCCTGGGGGTGGGGGTGCATAAACTCATCTGCTCTCTTTCGCCCACAGATCTGTGCTTTAATTGGTCCAGACTGACTGGACTGAGTGCATTCTAGCATATCTGCACACATAATCACTAAGAAGCTCTTTTGACCTTATTTTCCAGTTCTTTTTTAAACCTGCGTTGTTTTGCTTTAGGTTTAAAGCTCCTATAGTGTTGCAGCATATTAACGGTGGACCTCGTTGTTCATAAAAACCCTCAACGTATTAAATAGCCAGGGGACGTGAGGACAGCACGCAGCCTGGAACAGCAATACAATATTTAATGTTTTATTTTACTTTTATGATATTGCAGTATTGATGCCTTCACATGATGAAGTGTAGACAGTTCTCAGTGAAAGTCTGGTGTTGTTTGGATCCAGGGTTTGAGTTTTTGTTTGGAATACTTTCACTCAACTCAAGTGTTTTTATTCATATTTATACATAAAAACAACGTTACTATACATACAGTACATACTAGAATCCAATGTGGTGGCTTATGTACATCAACACCGACACATATACAAAATAAAATCCAACAGCTTCTCAGGAGCTGTCCCCTTTAGCGATCTCTATTTCTGAATGGATTGAGAGTAGTTAGTATATTAACTGCACCAGATAAATGTCAAAGCAATCTAAGACTGGAGAATCTTCTCAATGCAAGGCCTATTCATGAGAAAACAATTCTCTCATTCAAAACAAGTCAAACTAATATATAAACAGGGGTGCACGCAACTAGGCCGCCAGTCCGCATGAGAACCAGATATTATGAATGCGTACCAGAACCGACTGCCTGAACTTTGCGGACCAGTGCTTTCGTGGTCCGGATGGGGAATCCCTCGATCTGATGAGCTTCACATCTTTTTGCAGCGCAGTGAATGAGTGCTGACATGGCCTCTGAAGCTAGTAGACACACACACTCGCAGCATCTCCAATGCGCGTGGCACTGCATCGGTACCGCACAGCTCTTTTGACACGCACTTCAACACACACACAATCACAGTATATCCAACCCACACACGCAACTCACACACGCCCAGTAGGGGTGCAAGGGGTCACAATCGATCTGTGATCTGTACGGACCGCCCTCTATGGTTTAGGACACGGTTCGCGTATCCAGCAGCGCTCATTCGTTTGCTAAATCCTCCCCGACATCCGGTAATATTTCTTCTGTTTTCAGAAGCCTTCCATCTTTCCAGTTAGAGATTATCCATAAAAACAGCCCCACTGCTCCAGCTCTTGATTGGCAAACCTTCCACACACAGCTGCTTAAATCCTTCCAGCTTGGCTGATTTAGAGCATTTAAACTGACACCCTAAAAAATGTCTTGACAGCCTTGTGAGCAGGACTGTACCATTTTCATTAATTTTAGCCTTTGGGTTTTCTGGGAAATGTGACTGTTTTAAACCTTTGGATCTGGTTATTTACTGGGTTTTGTTTCACTGGATCTTTATAAATCACTGGTGTGAATGCTTGTGAGCTAGGTCAGTGCTATGTGCTCCATCACCTTAGAGATTATTTTTATTTTTTGCATTCTGGCAAAAAAATCATTCCTCCATCGCTCCATGACACGGGCGATACATCAGACCGTTGTTGACTTTTGCACACACGTTCACACTTCCACACATATAGATTCAGACTCCACTCCAGCACAGCCACCCAGTGGGAATACACCACATATCTAGTTGGCTCTTGTTTAATGCTGACCCAACAGAATGTATGTCCATCCCCTCACCCCCATGGCACGTTGCCAGCCAGTCACACCTCAAATGTTCACACATACGAAATAGTTTTCCTGATTTAGATCAGCTGCTCATCCTTGTTTGTACTCACAACTCTGGTTGTCTGTTTGTTGAACTATAGATTCGCTTTGTGCACATTTGTGTTCATGTGCAGACTCAGGATTTTCTCTTTCTTCCTCTGCCTCTCAAAGCCCTGCAAATGTAGTCTCTATGGAAACGGGGGGAGGGTAAGGGAGAGGATGGTGTTTACTTCCTGACACCTTCTGTCCCGGAGGATCCAAACTATCAGCAACTCCGTGTGTAATGTGTGTGTTTGTTGGTGAGTACACACACAAGTGTGCGTGTGCTCATTCATTACTGCTGCCAATGACGGTCAGCCAAAGCGATGGAGGGGATCCCTCGTTCATTTAGACCAGAAGATGAAAAGAAAGATGATGTGAAGGATGAGAAAAGAGACTAAATGCTCTGTTTTCTTTTCTGTTATCTAAGGACAGAAAATGAACCCAAACCTTTAGAGTAATAAATCGTGTTCCATGAACCTCCGCTGACCTTTTTTAAGTCAAGATGTGAAAAATAAAACAAATCAAAGTGAAGCGATTCTGTAATTTATCTACAAACTACAACAATTTCCTCTAAATGCATGAATACAAATAGTTTCATTCATTATCTTTACTTCAGAGGAATGAGATCATTTCAAAGTCATAAAGTTCACAAATTATTCATAGAATGATCAAGTGTTAGATTAAACACATCACAGGCTATTCTGTGTGATTTGATGACTGTTAGTTTTAATTGTTAATATTTACTGAAACAAATAAATGTCATCTATTCATTTTAAATCCAATATTCTTTCATCGGGCAATAATAATAATAATAATAACGATGTTCAGGATATTTTATTGATGTAATTATTTTATTAAATGTTTTAATATTTTTAACTCTTTAATGTTTACAGCATTTTTTATGAATTTGGAGCAACAAAGTTTATTATATAAAGTAAGATAATATTGTAAATAATAATAATAATATTATTAAGGCAATGGTAATGAAACTTATCTATTTATTCAAACATTTTTCAAGAATTGTTTTATTTCAGAGGTTTTTTCAGTTAACTTGCTTTGGTATGATAGAATAATTCAAATGTGCTCTAACACGTGGTTTTCCTTCCAGTCAAAAGGTAAAAAAATTATTTGATTCATTTATTTATTTTTGCTTAATTTATTTTATTTCATTCAAGTTTCTAATTTTCTCAAAAGAGCTGGAGCCTCATTTATTAAGCTTGCTTAATACGCACAAAACGGGATCTGAAAACTGCTCAAGTCATTTTCTACGCAGACGTTGTGATTTATATGGAAAAAAGTGACTGAAAAATGTGCGTAACTTTATGCAAACTCTGAGCCTGGCATAGGCACATTTTGGAGACGAGGAAACTGGTAGCGCAGACAGTGAGATTGAAAAATAGGGAATTTAAGACATGTAGACCCTTGCGTGCGCGCCCACACACACACACACACACACACACAACCAACAGTCAAACCCCACCCCCATTTCTGTACAGAATAAAAATGAGAATCTAAATGAAAATATGCTGAATTTTAGAGTTTTATTACAGTCTTCATATTATATATAGCATCTGCTCTTATTGGAGTGTATCAGTTGTTGTGGTTACTGAGACATATGTATAATGGATGCGCTCCTTGAAGATCACCCAATGGCAGAATCCAGATGGGGAGAGTTTTTAGAGACTTCCAGGTCTACGATGGTGACTGGCTGATCAGCTGATTTATTCCCTAGAGCAGTCCCATGGAGCTACTGTATGTGCTCAGAATTTTATAGGTCCGAAAATTACTTTGCGTAAATGCAGAATTTTTGCTGAGCTTACACTTTTAGTATCCAAATGTTACAAATGAGGTCCCCCCTGAGTTTTTGTTTGGTTTGTAGTTTAAAATTCACCCAGCTATTTTGGATTAGTACCTCATAACCATCAGAAACATTCTTTTCAACTTTGTTGGAAACAAAAACAAATTTTTTATTAGAAATTTCTATTAATTATTTCATTTAGTAAAACAGTTTTTTAACCCTAAATTTTTAAATGCATTTAAAAATTGTTTCCCCAAAGAATAATTACAGATCTTAGATAAACAGAGCAAAATATTCTAGTGCAAGAAGCCAATGTGACGTCTCCAGAGGTTAATTTGGTAGTACAGCTTTAAGGGTCTGAAAAAGAATCTTTGCTTTTCATGAGAGATTAAAAAACATTAAATATTCACATATCAGATGCCAGAGATGAATAACTAACTAAATCAAAACTCTGTTTTTGATTATTTAACAAATAGTTCAATTTCTAAACTTTGAAGCAAGTAAGGGTTTTAGATTTCACCTTCATCCTCGATGTGTAGGCTTTAATGAACTTTAGTGGAAAGACAATTCAGACACATGAAGTAAAGATGATTAACAGAAGAGCAGTTTTACACAGAGAAGATGGATGGAGGAGGTGAAAAGAGCAACTCAGGAAAAGAAAGGTTTCATGTTTGAGCTGTCGGAGTCCGTAAACATCTGCGGGCTCTGCATCCATACATGCCACACCTCGACTTTGCCAAGGATGCAGGGCCTTGGCAGCACAGCTGTGTGTGTGTGTGTGTGTACGTGCGTGTGTGTGTGTTTGTACGTGCCAGAATGACATCATACAGTAGCTCACTGAGAAGGTCTACTGCAGGCACACGGCATCTACAATATTTATAGACCCCCAGAACAGATGAGCTCACTCAGTCACTCAGTGTGACTGGCTTCACTTCACACAGCAGCTCACTCAAAACACACACACACACACACACACACACACACACACACAACAAAAGTGGCAGAGAACTTACTCAGACAATCTGTGCCACACCCGTCACTTGAACATGTATATTTTTTTCAACCGTTTGTTTCCAGCTGGCCTCAAAAAGTGTTTTCTAAAGCAGTTAAACTAGATCATAATAAATGATTTAAAAGAACAACTTAAAATCCAAAAATAGGAAGTTTTTAATGAAATCTAGAAATATAGCATGTCTAAAAATATTTGAACTCGCACACACACACACACACACACACACACACACACTGCGACAAAAAAGCATCTGTGCTCTTAGCGAAAATGAGACTCCACAGTATGAGTCATAAGGAAAGTGAATGGTACTTTGTGAGGGATTAAACCAGTGGGAAAATGAGGAACTGCTTCAGTAAATTCATACATAATAAACACAATATGGGAACAAATGCATGCACACACACACACACACACACTATGGAACCGTTTTTCTGACAAATCACACACAAACACACACAGGATTCAAATCATCATATCCCAAAATAAACCACATCATTTCTTTGTGGAGCAAATGCTGTGTGTCATTAAGTAGTGACTGAGAGTGACCACTCAGTGAGTGTGTGTGTGTGTGTGTGTGTGTGTGTGTGTGTTTCCTGAATGTGTGTTTGAGCAAGCGACTAGTGTGTGAGGGTGTGTGCTTAAGTCATATGACTGAAAAGCTCCGGAAAGAAAAATCACATTTAATAAATAAATCATACAACACACACACACACACACCATTCTGTAATGCTTCATACCATGCACCAGATTAGAGACAAATCAGTTTTAAAGAGCTGTGTGCTGCTGCTGTGTCTCCTATGTCTGTGTGTGTCCATGTGTGTGTGTGTGTGTGTGTTTTAACATTATATATTCTATAAAACCTGTTAGAAGTAAATGCTCTTTGTGCAGACCTGAAACCGTAATGACAACTTTTATATATATTTTTTTTGTTTTATGAAGTGAATTAAATCATAGAGAGAATATGCGCTGTCCCATGCTGACCAATCAGTGAGCTTCATGGAACAGACTTCATAAATAGAATGGATGTTGTCTAAAACATCAGGTAACAAGCTATAACTGTAGGGACTGAAAACAAAAATGAACCTGAACAGATAATCTTTGTAGTTTTGTATAACCTGCTACTAGAGCTGCACAATAAAGGTGCACTATTTCCTCACTCGGAGCTTCTGTTCTTCCTTCATGGTGATCCCACTACACTCTGTGTGCTTTAGCATCCTGAGGATCATCATCTAAAATAGGTGTGAGAATCTCTGCTAGTGACGGTTCACCTGATTGGATAAAAAATTGTATTGGATGCAGATCTTAACAGCATGGAACTTAAAATTTAACAGTCTGAAATTTGTCAGTTCTTTGTGATACTGATATTGGTACGTTTTTATCATATTGGCAGCTTTACCAAATACTCCTGTTCATTATTGCAAATAGTAATTTCTTTACCATTTAGTCAAACATCATTGTGATGCTTCAGAGAGTGGGGAAAGACTTCATAAAAGTAGAGATGCACTGATTCTGGTTTTGATTGCAGAACTAAAGTCAATAGATCACACTTTTTATTACTTTTCCGTTTCTGAGTTCAGATAAACAGATCTGCACACCTTGACTGGTGTGTGGGTTTATTTTTTATTTGTTTAATAAATTATGAATAAATAGCTTTATTGTCATTATTTAACATATAATGAAATCACAGATGTGTCTCCCATTACACACCAATATACAACCAACAATCTAAAATCAACAAAGTAGTATGTATGAGGTAGTGCACTGGATTTTAAAAAGTTCACATGATGTGATGTACAATATAACTTCCAAAAATGTATTCTAGATTAAAGATTAAAACAATCTGCACTTGTACTAAATAAACAAAGCCGTTTATACCTTGTGTTAAACTAAATTTTCACCAGTTTAGTTGATTACTTTTATTCTTAGTCCCACAAATACGTTTGTATCTAAAGATTGTGAGGAAATGACTTCATTTTGAGTCACCTTGAGAGAGGCTTGTTGTTCCTCTGCCATTACAGTTACACTTATTGTGAATTTACTGTACACACACACACAGAATGCATCCTCGTGGTGTAGAGTTACATCCTGCCACTGCAGTTTGTGTGTGTGAAGGTCAAGAGCAGCACTCCTGACCTCCACAAACATGCATGAATACATCAGGCTACTCAATACTCAGACAGCTTTAGCTTCACGTGGGACAGGGAAGTAAATTACGCTGGATGGATGCCTGGAGCAGTTTATTTACTCTGATTAGGAAGATTAATATTAATACACTTATTAATGCATCTCCTGCTTTGCTCTAGAATCATTATGGACTTTCATGTGCAAAACCAGAGCATCTGGGACGGGCCGAGTTTGTGTTTATGTTCCCTCTAGAGAATATGTGTGGTTTGTGTGTTTGTATGTGTGTATGTGTGAGTGTGGTTTTGAGAGAATTACTGTGCTTGCTAAAAATGCATATTTACAAATAATCTATCAGACTTGAATGTAAATTGCTTCGAATATGCACTGTGGTCTCTTCTGATCATCCGTTGCTGTTTGCATGAATTGTTTTTGAAGAGTGCATGCAGGCAAGTCCAGAGCTTAAAGCAGAGTCAGGCTAAGGGAGTGATGGAGATAATTAAGCCATGCACTCCGACTGAGTGATGAGGACAGCAGGAGAGAGACACGGAGCTGACACAGGTGCTTTACACAGAGACCGAAGGGAGGACGTGACAGGAGACGCTGAAGAATAGAAATGAGGTTAGCAGGAGAAGGAGGCGATGAGGGGAGTGGTGATGAAGAAGAACAGATAAATCTCAGAGCGATGATCAGCTCTGATGTGTGCAAGGGCCTATTTTATAATGTAGATGGGAACAATATCTTCTACTGCTGTCAGAGTTTTACATCTGTCTCTGTTTCAGTTCTCTTCAAGGTTTCAACAGTTTCACAGTTTTTCCCGTAGTTGACGTCCTTTAAAGATTTTTTAAAGTGGGTTTCTATGAAAAGGTTAAGAACAACAAATATCTGCTGCCAGTTATTTGAACAGCCTCGATCACTTTTGGAAAATACGCCAACAGACAGCTGGAGCTAGACTAAAGTGGACTGCTACCATCTTCAAACAACTTTAATCTAAAAAAAATATATAGAAATTTAGCAATTATTTAAATCATTATGACAAAATACTTCCAATATATAACAATTTTGTTGTGTTTTCATGTGGAGGAGTTAGCTAAAGACGTTAGCTCGCATCCCTCTGTGTTCAGGTTGTTATGCATTTTCTTGCATTGTTCACATAAACTTGGTCCTTGGTGTTAAATGTGTAACTGCTAGATGCTGACCTCTCCTCCTCTTCTCACTATAACATGTCCTCCCCATCATGCACACAGACACAAAACCTACAGGAGCCTATTGTAGCTTATGTAACTATAATCTATTTTTTCTTCACTATAAAGTCATTGTAAAGTGTAAGAAACACATAGATTGTTCAGAAAAACCCAGATGTATTAAATTAGATCCTCATTCTGCATCATAACCCATCTCCTCAGTTTGTTTCGGTCCTTCTGTTTGGACATAGCCGGTGTTGTGTTGAGATGTGTTCCTCATTAAAAAGCGTCTTGGGTCTTACCTTCAACATGCTGTCTGCTCTGTTCCTGCATCTACATTATAATCCACTGTGACATACCCCTGCTAGAGCTAGCTGTTAGCCCATCAGTCCAATTAGAAACTGGCTGAGCTTTGCTTCCATCACTCATGTAGCTTCTTCTCTATAGTCACTTCAGGGCAAAAAGTAAATATGTGACACCAGATACACAAAATGACTCATTTAGCAGAGACATGAGATTTGCAGGAAGTATGTTATTTTGGCAGCTAAGAAATGATTTTTCCACTGACTGAGCTATATTTAACATCTTGGTCAATGTGATTTAATGCATTTGAAACGGAAACTAAACAAAGAACAACTAATAGTTTTAACTAATGTGGAAAGTCTACAAAAGCTATTCTTTACTATTTAAAAGTTATGTTTGCTGTTGTTTTGGAGAGGTGTGTGTTTTAGGAGTGTGTGTCTTTTGTTCCTTGTTGTTTTTGCTGTTTTCAGAACTTTTCTGGTTTCTACATTTGTGTAGTAATTCTGCATATAATAAAATACTGTGTCTCCACAGGCTGACCATTAAATTTCACATCAACACATTCAGATCTGCTGCAACCTCCTCTTAAAGATACACACACAGGAAATGTAATGTATACAAACAAACAGCTAAATAGATAAATGGTAAACATGTAACCTCTGGAGTGTCTGGAGAAGTGGAAGTATGTATTTGTGCATTTGATCAGAACCATTAAACCATTTTTATCATTTTTGTTTAAGCTTTGTTTCCCTTTAAAAGATTCATCAACACATCAGCTGATCCTGATGGTGGAGAAAGGAAACGATTCTCACAACAAAAGACAATTTAAAAAACAAAAAAACAGCTCGATTTTAATATTCTCCTGTTTACTTTCATTATTCAGCCTTAACTTTTTAGGATAGAGGCATTAATATGAAGATCTTGCATGCATTTAATCAACATTGACATGTTTTAGTTAAATGTTTATAAGTTTAATTACAAAATAGCACAATGATGTGGAAATATTCTTCAAAATGTGTGTCTGATAAATTACTTGTAGATAAATGTGATCAGTAAAGCGACCATCTGATTATTTCAGCTCTTTAGGGAAATGACTGCCATCATGTCTGCTGGGAGGTGGGGGTTGTTAGCACAATTCTGTTCCGTTCTAACAAGTTTGGCCTTCAAACACATGTAAAATTCACAAAATAAAACTCTACATTAGCAGGCAGAACTGGCAGCTGACCCAGGAATCAGTCCAGCCTCAATTCAGAAAACTGGCATCCTAAACAGGATTAAATCTCTTGGGTTTTGCCAAGAAAGCTCCTTCCTTAAATGAAAACCAGCTGATGGATTATTGCACAAAAATTAAAGTTAAATGAAAGCATATTTTACAAAATATCTTGCTTTTATTTTTAGTATTTATATTCTTTGTTGTTGTTTTCTTCTGATCTTTCAGCATTTTTTTTTCATTTAATTTATGATTATATTTTTTTGGTCTTTGCAAACTGCTTCTATCAATGCTGTTATGTTGTTTTGTTTTGTAAAACCCTTTGGGTGTATTTAAAAAGCTGAGCTGACTAGTTTGTAGGAAAGACCTTGAAATGACACATTTTGTTTGCTGTTTTTCTTTTAGGTTGTTTTCCTAATTCAGCTTGATTTAGTCCTAAGCCCACATTTTGTTTGTATTTATGTATGACACACGTGCTTCATGTCTCTGATGACACCTGAAAATGCTTCGAGTCACAGTATGTCACAGGAAAAAATGGCAGCTAAATTTCACCTGGAGCTATTTATGCGTGAAAAGATTAAAGAAGCGAAGAGGAGGAGGAGAAGAAGAAGAAGCGCTCAAAACATCAGGATTTGAGTGCAAGCAGGGAGGAGCTGGATTAGAGTGTGAAATAAAAAAGTTCAATTAGCAGCAGCAGGTGGTGATAAAACATAAACTCTGCTGCGGAAAATGCTTCTTCAAATACGTTGTCTGTTTTTCACCATGCAGCTGATGTGTGTGTGTGTGTGTGTGTGTGTGTGTGTGTGTGTGTGTGTGTGTGTGTGTGTGTGTGTGTGTGTGTGTGTGTGTGTGTGTTGAGTTTCTGTGCTTCTGGCTCTGACTGATGTAGAGGAGAAGCTGTCACCAGACAGGACTTCTTGCCAGCTTTTGTTGTCAGCGCTGCTCACCTCCCTCCTCTTTCATGTCACTTCTGGGACAATTTCATTTTCATTTTGAAAACCTGGTTATCTGGCCTCCCCAAATGCTAATTTTACCTTTTTTTAAATGAGAAACCAGACTTGCTTTGCCTTCTGCAGCCAGCAGGGGACTCTGTTTCTCCACTAACCAAGCACTGACAGCAAGGAGTTTGTCAGAAGGCCAGAAGAGTGAGCTGCTGTCAGTTAGCAGAGGATGTCACCACAATCACAAAAAAAAGTTTGAAAGTGTGAAGGTCTACCTCTCTCTCCCTCTCTCTCTCTCTGAGTCATCATCTGTTCATGCTCTTTCCCTGTCAACTCTTGTCTCCTTGACAACCAGGTAATATCAGCTACTTTAGACCTGTAAACAGGAACAATCTCTTCTTTTTCTACATCTGTGCTCTATTCCCAATTGATGTGATGGTTTGTGTTCAAAACTTTTAAACCACCATTTTGCTTCTAATGATCCAGATGTTCTTGTAATATTTTTAGCAGATTTGATCTGTGGTTCTTTGGGCTTTAGGAAGGTCTTTGACTTTGACAGCTGTTTTATAAAACACAGCACTGGTTCATCCCTTGAACTTTTTTGTATGGATGTTTTTTTATAGCGCTGTTTGTGGAGCAGTTGGTATCATTGTTTCCTTGCAGCAAGGAGGTCATCATGGGTTCACTCCTGACTGCAGCCTCCTGCATGGAGTTTGCATGTTCTTCCCATGCATGTTTGGGTTTTCTCCGTGTACTCTGGTTTTCTCCCACAGTCCAAAAGACATACATGTGAGGTTAACTGGTGACTGTAAATTGTGGTGTGAGTGAGTGTGAGTCTTATTTGTCTTTGTGTGTCCCTGAGATGGACAGGAGACATGTCCAGGCTGTCTCCATGGAAGAAAAAATTACAAAACTAGAGATGAGTTAAGACTTTAGCAGGTTTTTTTTACTTAAGATAATTAAGGGACCAGGTAGAAGATTATAATAAGTACTTATCATTTACTTAGGTGATTGACAGTTCTCAGTGTCTGTTGCCTGGGCTTTTGTTGCCTGGGCTTTGAGGCTGCTCACTCTTCTGCCTGAAGGAAGAAGGGTGAATAGTTCTCTAATAAAGGCACCTATGTTGTATCATGTATTTAGTTAGCCCCCGCCTATTTTCATGTAAATACACAAAAGAAGGACATAAAAAAAACTCTGGAAATAAAAACTTTAACAAGTATTTACAAAACTGTAACAGCAGCACTATAAACAAAAGACATTTTTACACCAATCAGTAAAGGCGACTAGCATCCCACAAACAGCAGTTCTCTAAAGATTTGGTTGTTTCTATCAGCAGGTCATATTTCTGACAGTAATAGGCATGCCTAATATTCTTTACAGTGTGAAAGCACCAGAAAGGATTTCAGGCTGCAGTCAGCTGCATGCACTGAGTAATTCTAGCAGGAGGGGAGGCACAAAGCAGCCTATGATTTATAAATAGAAGAAATCGGCACACACAATGTCACATTGGAGGAAAATGGGCCTCCTGAATTTGTGTTGACTAAGCAGTGACTGGGGCATTTATTAGCAGGAAAATAGCACCTTTAATTTCATGCAAATTTGAACCAAATGGGAAGTCTCTCTGAACCACATGTCAGAACTTCATCAGCACCGTTTGGTTCAACCCAAGCTACTGTAAAAGTCAGGATCCAGCTTCAGAACCACTTTAACACCTCCATGTATCAGGATGGGACTCGCTGAGTGTCCGGATATTACTGGTGAAGGATAGCCTGCAGCTCCAACAGCTCTCCCTGCGATCTCCTCACGTCCTTGGCTGAGTATTGATTTCAGAGCTAATGACTCTTTTCTGGGACTGACGTATGGCCTTCTCTCCACCTCTTCCTTCCTCCTCCTCCTCCTCCTTCCTTTGCACCACTTTGCCTCAGTCAAGCTGAAACCAATTGATACTTTGGAGTGATGCGAACTGCCTATCTCTTTAGAATTGTGAGTGCACTCTTAACAATACCGCTTTTCTTCGGATGATGTGGTTAGTTGCATGTTTTCATCTCCCATTGTTCATGAAAATAACAGAGATTAATATCTGTCACATTCTGATCGCTCTCTTTTCCTTTCACTGCTGTGCATGCTTGACTTAACGTGTCTTATTACTGCACATGTGAGACGTTCTCCAGTGATGCACAGCAGAAGCTCCTTTGTGCTTCTTCTCCTATCTGACAGAGGAAGTACTCCTTTCTCATCCTTCTCTATTTTTGTCCATTTTTTGCTGTTATCGCTTTGATGAAGAAAACTAGGAAACATGAATGGATGCTATTCTGGATTTAAGCACAAAGGAGAAGGGAAGTTGGAAAACTTGCAGAGATTTGACACCAAACCTGCCTCCCAAACCAGAAGAAAATGAGGCTGTGGAAAGTCGATGTGTCAGCTGTGCACTTTCATATTGCTGCATAATAATCAATAATACGGTTATCAAATGACCTTTCAGGTGCATTATTTAACAGATGTGGATGCTGGGTCCTGAACAAACCAGTTCATGTTTATGAAACTGAACTGCATTTGCAGATTTTCATCATTTCTGAAATTAACATTTATGTGCTTCACTCAGACTCATTTATTCTGCAGAAGCAATTATTAAAAATCCAAACAAAGTGAGACTTTTTTTCATTAAAGCTGCACAATATAAAAAAGATTTATTGATTATGGAAAAAAATCCTTTGGCCCATATTGAAATCAGTATTATTATACATCTAAGTAGACTGCAGACACTGATTCACATCAGCAGAGTTGTGCAGTTTAGTGGTGATTAAAAATTAAGGGAGTACAAATTGAGAGATCAAATTGACTTTTATCACACTAGAATCAATACAGACTTCCATCAAACTGTTCATTCCTGTTTAGGATAAATCAGAACACGTCAAACACATATTTTTACAACATTCAGACATTAGTTAAAACACCTGAAAAGTTAATCCAATCAGTCACATAAAACACAGATAAAGTGCTGCTATAAAAGCAAAAAAAGAGAATCTACGGAGGCCCAGATGTTCAAGCAAAAAAAAAAAAAGTGATTTTTGAAGGGCGTACCTGCTTGGAAATAGAACTGTACATAAAGATATCACTGAACATCATGTCACAGTGCATAAATCTAATAGAAACATTATTTTTAATGTACATCACCGCTGTGTTTTGCTGTCATTCTACCAAGGTGAGTTTAGCCTCCAGAAAGGAGGACGTTTCTCATCATTATGACAGCAGGACAAGGTCAGAGCATATTTGCTAAATTAATTCATCGCCAATTATTTTTGCTGATTGCATTGTTTTTGTGATCATTTTGAAACTTGAATACAATTTTGAATAACTGCACAGCTCTAGTATAAATATGATCACACTATTGTTATATCACCATCACAATATCCTTTGTGATAAAACCCTGTTTATGTCAGTCCTCATTTGGCTGCTATCATCATATTCTGAGCATTTGGAACAGTGCAGGTTTGTTTTATTTCAAAATTTCCAAATATAATATTGTCATGCAGTGTGAACCAGCTCATCCTGGCCTCTTGGCCTAATGTTTCATCTTAATTGTTGTTAAAGGGTTAATAAAGTGTCTCACCCACACTCACCACACAGGGGCGTTGCTCTGCTGATTTAAAGGAGGCCCAACTTCCCTCCACCTCTAAGAAAAACTCTCAAGTCTCAGTAAATCTGCCTGATACCCCAAGTAACAGGACAACTAATGCATTTTTCACTTATAAACAAAAGTTAATTTTGTAATTCAGGTGTTTTTGTCCCACAGAGCATCAGTTCAGCTGTCTGCCGCAGTGATCCAGCAGCTGTCACTCTAAAACACACACACACACACAGCTTTGTGTGCTTGAGTGTGTTCACCCACATGGATGTGCAACCAAACACATCCGCATTCATCTTGATGACAATTTCATGCAAAGTTTGCCAGGTTCGTCAAACACTTTCCTAATGAGCTGTTGCCATGGCATCTGAAGCAGTGCCAGATCGTGGCGTCATGGCAACAGATTACTCACCACCTACTTAGAGCCGTCACCCAGACAAGGTGGTGTGTGTTGCAGCTCCTGGGTGTGTTGATTAAGGTACGTCAGAGCAAGGTCGAGTCCCACCTTCCTGCTGTTCCACCTCGCTCTTCTTCTCTCTGCAGCGGCGAAGTTACACAGACGTGATATCTGAATCTTCACAGGGATTCACTCGTGTACCCCTCCCTGACCCTGCGTCCATCTTTGGTGCTCTTCACTAAAACACTGAGATTTAAATAGACCTTAAAGACTCCAATATCCTCACATTTATTCCATTAAATAAACATGTTCTATCGTTTCTGCTCACAAAGTCCACAAATGGAATCATACCCCTGATAATTAACTGAAGTTAGTTATCTAAATTCAAGAAGAAGCCTAAAAACATCAAAAGCAAAGCCGATGAATTGACTGTAGGGGGGGGGGGGGGGGGGGGGGGGGGGGGGGGGGCTTGTCTTTGGAATTTTTATTTTGAACATGCAAGCACTATACAAGGTAATAAGAAAGAAAAATAGACAAAAAAGAGAACTGACTGATTCAACTCCACAGTCAGACTGTTCCAGAGTTTCTCTCCACACACAGAAACTCCCTCTGCTTGTACATGCATTCATAATTTTGAAGTTACTAAAAGCCCTTAAATTATAACCTCCTCCTGCTTTTACAGAATTCATGTTTTGAATATGATTACTTTCAGCCCTGAACAAAATATGAGCTGTTTTAAATTACTATTAAATTAAATTAATTTACTACAAACTTTAATAGTCCAAGCTGGGAAAAGAATATGATCCCTATAACCTGCTTTTTTGAATGATCTGAACTGCATTTTCTAAAGAATAACAAGTGAAGTTAATGTAGTTATTGTCACATATCTCTACAGTGGCGTAAATATGGTACAACCAGTGAGAATATGGAGTGATGGATGATCTGGTTTATTTAGAATTAAAGTGTTTCTTGATAGTTTTGAATGAATGAATGTGTGTGAGCTTTCCAATTAAGTTTCTCGTCCATTATCACTACAATAATTTTTTCAACATCTACTCCATGTAACTGAACTGTAACATTTGTGCTTAATGTATTTCCAAAAACCATGAATTTAGTTCCATTCAAATTTAATTAATTTTTATCTAGCCAGCTCTTGACTTTATTAATTTCTGTAGTAGTAGTAGAAGTAGTATAATTTGAAAAAAACAAGTTTTAACACTTTGGAAATTTGGCAGATGTCATTAATGTATAAGGGACATCGTTTTGGGCCCAACACGGACCCCTGTGGGACTCCACAAGCATTGTCTATACACAGGGGTGCACATAACTGGTCTGCCATGTGCAGCAGATATCATGAATGGTACCAGATCCTACCGCCCTAATGCACCTTTGCGAGCCAGCGCTGTCGCGGTCATCGATGGTGCAGCCCACGATCTGATGAGCTTCACATCATGTTGTCTCGCAGCAAATGTGCTCACATGGCCTCTGAAGCTAGTAGATACGAATGCACAGAACCTCTGACACACACGTGCAGCACTGGCGACACACACACAATTGCAGTAAGTCTGACACACGTGCACTGCACTCACATGATCAACACCGATGACATTCGCGTGCAGCACCAGCGACACATCGGCGACAGCTGATCACATCACCCCCCTAAGCCACGGAGATGTGGTGCGTATCAGACACCAGCAGGTTCTCCCTTGAGTACCTCGACGGAAAAATTGTGTGTACCCCTGTCTATTCATAAAGAGCAACAATCGTTGAGCTTCACAAACTGATGCATGTTATTTATGTAAATTTCCACCCAATTTAAAACAACCACCTTGATGCCACAATGTTTTTTTTTATTAATATATCATTATTTACTTTATCTAATGTGTTTTTCAAGTCTAGAGATACATTTGTGAAGAAATCTGAAGAATTAAGCCGTATGTTTTCAGAATGTCAGGTTAAAGTACTCGGATTAGCACCTTTTATCACCACAAAGGAAAATCCTAGTCTCTCATGGATCTTATAAATGCTGCATTTGATGTTGCTCAGAATCTGTTTTTTTTTTTCAGAGATGTGCAGTCCTACGTGACTGTCTCAAGAGCTGAAAGCATCCTCAGATTAGCATAAATAAATAACACCACAAAACAGACCCTGTGATTCATTTGATGTGTGAGTGAATATCCATGTTTGCACATTTAGTCTTTTTTTTCCTTTCTTGCTTAGTCACATATTTTCTTCTTATCCTTTCCTCCCACTGCCTGACCTCGCTGTGCTCTGGAAAAGACAGGCTTCATTTTAGATCCACTCACAAACATCACACATATCTGAAGTACCGTTAACACCCCGTTCTCTTTCCCCTCATCCTCTGAATATCTGCTTGAGTTAGTGCATCCAATTTTGCAAACAAGCTGCAGGGAAGCGACGTGAGCGTGCAGAGACTGAGACAAGGAGAGCAGTTGTCAAAGTAACCAGGAGGGTGAGAGGAGACCAAAAAAAGTCATCCGTCTCTTGCACTTGAGTCAGGATTTGACAATTTACTGAGAGATGTGTAACAAAACAAGTAAAAGGGCACAAATGTCTCTAACAATATTGTAAATTATGATGATGACTTGTGAGACTTTGGTGCTGCTCTGATGAAGCTGTCAGAAGGTTAGGAAATAAAATATTTGATGATTAAAAACTGCACAATTAAACATTAAAAAGCCAGTTTTATGTCGTTTTTGGATGTTTTTCTTGAAGAGGACATGCAGGAACTGCAGCGGGAATGAACCAGCTTTACTGTATGTTCACATGAATGCAGCTTTTTCTTGCCATAAAGGTGATTAGTTGTACTTTTAACTTGGATTTCTTAGAGCTGAAGCAAAAACTGATTATCCCATGTTGAGAAATGCTGGAGTTGTTTTGGTCAAATCTTGATGGTAACAGTCTAACTCAGTATCACAGGTGATCTTTTAGCACTCGGTGTATGTGTTGTGAATGACTCTCCGCTACCACCTTAACAAATTTTAGCTCGTTTTGTGTTTGCTGAAGTTAATTAGCTGTGGAGGCCATCTTGAATTGGGCTGACCAGATGTGCATCCTACAAAGACTTTCTGGAAATTTGATCAAAATCCATCCTGTGTAGATATTTTGCTAGCAGACAGTGAGATAATAGACTGTTTTCTGTGTTTGCTCATGTTTATCACTCATGTAGTTTTTCATCCAAAGAGGACAGATGAGAAACACTTTTTTAGAGCAGAAAGTTCCTTTTTCACAGCTGTATGTTGCCATGGAGAGAAAAGCAGAGTTGTTCATTGATGGCAGTGAAGTGCAAATATTAAGTCCTCAGAACTTACAGTCCCTTTTCTCAACCGCAGCTGCTGAATAACAAACAGGAAAGAGCTGGAAACATGAGAAAAATGATCACTTCACTCCGGATGCCTGCTTCATCCACCGCCTCCCTTATTATTACAGGGATAAATGTGTGTTATGGCGCTCATATAAACACAAACACTGCTGCGTGCGTATAAGTTGATGTTTAAAGTTCAAATCAGCTTTTCTAGGATTATTTACACTCACTCGGCTTATTAAGGCGTTGACCTTCATCAGTGAAGGGATCAGTGAGAAAATGATGAATGACCCCAGATCCAGCTCAGGTTAAACACACACACATTCACAGTAAGCCTCTCTTTGAATGCTTCGATAAAGAATGAAAGTAAAAGTTTTCAGCGTTTTTATTTTCTGACTGCACTCACAATCTCTTTTCCTTTTTTTCTCCACACACACACACACACTCTTTCTCACACACATACACAGCATTTTTTCATCCTTTAATCCCAAACTGCTTAAGGAAGGGAAGGGGAGAAATCCCTTTACAATGTCGAGGCTCAGCAGTGTTTGGTAACCCACTTGCTATCTCAACACTGGAGGTAGCGGCGTTCCTCCAGACACACACAACCTTCTCTGTGTGATTATCTCGCTGACAGATGTCGAGGCTGTTGACAGCGAGCCATGTCTCTGTCTGACTGTTGAAAAACCATCCTGGGATTTTTTTTTCTTTTTTTGAGGTTTGGGTTTGTATAGTCTGCTCAGCGCGTCAGAAGAAAATAAATACAACGGCAGTAGGAGAAACAAGCCTTGGCATGCCCTCAAGAGAAATTAAACCAATATCCTTGGTTTTGTTTGTTGTCTGAAAAGTGTTATATTTGAAAACTTTTCTTTTTCGGTTTCATAAACCTCCTTAATATCTATTTTTATTTGTTTGTGAGTGAATGTCTCTCCCTTTTTGTATTTTGCACAGTTTTTTTTTTTTTTTAGTAGAGCTCTCTTACGGAGCAGAGGAATGATGGGATGAAGAGATGAACTGAAGGCAGCCTGTTGAGTCTTTTTGCCATGATTGAAAGAGACAGTGAGCTCAAACATCTGTTGGTGGATTTTGGCTGAGCTCCTGTCTATTGGTGCACCCCAGTGGAATAAGGGAAAGTAAAATGAACAAGCTGACCTAGTTTCCCCTTTTTTTCCCCTTGCTCCTTTCTTCTCTTACCCCTCTTCTGCTCCATGCTTCTGCTTTTCACTTAGAATATTATAGATATAATATTCAGGCTGCTTAGTGGAGCAGTTGGTAGCACTTTTGCCTCACAGCAAGGAGGTCGTGGGTTCACTCCTAAATGTGTCCTCTGCATGTTAGCATGCGTGGGTTTCCTCCCAGTCAGAGACATCCATGTTGGGTTAACTGGAGACCTTAAATGTCCCTAGATGTGAGTGAGAGTGACTGGTTGTTAGTCTTGTTTGTCTCGCCCCACTGTGGCTAGCTTTTAGCTTGTCTGTTTAATCAGATTTAAACTTGATTCATCCAAACGGATGTTCAGAGAGCTGTCTACACTAAAGCCAAACCCACTCTAAAACCTCTGAACTACTGCTTTAGGTGAGTCATTGGTATTGTCATTATTTAAGTCATCATTAGCAATCTTTTCTCAGAACCTACTTTATTCCATGATGACGATGTGAACTAGGAGTGCAGTGTACTGCTGGTAGGGAGATTTTAAACTTTAAAAAATTGTTTGTGAGCATGTTTTTGTGGAGTAAATGAGTCCAGACAGTTTGGACTAATGCCAAGACATTCAAACATCATCAACACTCATACACATTTATGTGCACACACACACATGCATTATGAGCCATATTCACCTATTTACACTCTGCAGTAGATCAGGGGAAACATGGAGGTTCAGCATCGTTCTAGAAATGAACCTCCAACTAGAAATTCTCAACAAGAATCCCTTTGACTGTTGTTATATTCAGGACTTATTTAAACCTAAATATAAAATCTCCAGGTCACATTCAGTTAAAGTGTAAAAAGCAAACAAGCAGCAGGAAAGCACAGCCGGTGCAAACATTCCTCAAACTATTAAAGTTGATGGATTTTGTCCATTTAAATTTAACAACCCTACATGAGCATTCAATGTCCATCAAATTAAAAAGTTCAGTTGTTTGTGGAGATTGTTGATAAAACTCTTCAGATCAGAATTATACCAGAATCATCATCTGTGGATAAAAATCAAAGGCAATCTTCAGTCAAGTTTTAAGACGTGTCTTTTAAAAGACATTTAGACGGTTCTGAGTGCTTCACAGCCTCAGAGACGCTCAGAGCTTTCTGTCAAACCCAAGTGAGAGATGAGCATCAATAAACCAAACGTGCACAAGAGACACTTTTCAAGCACTGACAAGAGTTCATTCTAAATGATTTGTTCTAGTTTTAATTATGAAATGCTGATAAACTTGTTTCAGGCGGCTGCTGTGTTTTGGTGGGGAGATGAGTAAACTTCCTGGTTGAGTTGGAGATTCCCTCTGATGTAAATTTATGAAGTTCTTAGAATCTAAAATATGTGAAATTGTTTTGGTTTGAATATTTATGAAAGCAGATGTCCTCTGATACACATCACAATGCTCCTGGCTTTGTATCTTACAGTCATTTCTCTGCAGGCTTTATTCCGTTGCAAGTTTTGAAATCAAAATATTACAGAATGATTTGCAGCAGGACAGATGTTCTCCAGACACCGTAGAGACATTTCAGCTTCCTGTTTTCTCATTCATCACTGCCACTGGTTCAGTTTTTAAAACAGAATCTCTAACATGAAAACGCTGCAGACAGATAACAGGCTGCTCTGTCCAGAACTCAGTCATCAGCTGCTGATAAACTCTCCTTCATGCTGTCACTATCAAAGCATTCTCATCCTGGACTGATGCTAGCCAGCGGACTGTTTGGGCCTCATCCCTCTAAATGAATTATTATTTTATTCATTTAGCAGACACTTTTATCCAAAACCACTTACAATTAACCAAACATGCATATTTTTGTTCCATGGGAGGAGGCGTGAGAACCCAAAGAAATCTCACACATGCATGGGAAGAACATGCAAACTCCATGCAGAATCCAACTTGCAGCCATAACTAAATGTAGCACCGATTGTATTGATGCCATACAGTGTGTGTGGTGTTGTGTCTGTTTGCTGTGTAGGAGTTTGCCACCCTGACGAAGGAGCTGAACATATGCCGGGAGCAGCTGCTGGAGAAAGAGGAGGAAATATCGGAGCTGAAAGCTGAAAGGAACAACACCAGGGTGTGTGTGTGTGTGTGTGTGTGTGTGTGTGTGTGTGTGTGTGTGTGTGTGTGTGTGTGTGTGTGTGTGTGTGTGTGTGTGTGTGTGTGTGTGTGTGTGTGTGTGTGTGTCTATAAGTCATGCTAATAAACACAAAGGTTGTGTTTTTAAATGACTATTCCCTTTGGTTGTGGGTGTGTTTGTGTAGCTGCTGTTGGAGCACCTGGAGTGCCTGGTGTCTCGCCATGAGCGCAGTCTGAGGATGACGGTGGTGAAGAGACAGGCACCGCCGCCATCTGGAGTCTCCAGCGAGGTGGAGGTCCTCAAAGCTCTGAAGTCGCTGTTTGAACACCACAAGGCTCTGGATGAAAAGGTAGACACACACACACACACACACTGAGACTTCATACACATAAATAAAGTGGGGGGGGGGGGGGGAGCTGCCTCATTAAAAAGCTTCAGTACTTGGTATTTCTGTCATCCACACCATTTAGTGGCCTCCTCGTCTTCTTCTCAAACAGCAGCGCTGTCCCGCTCTGCTGATTAATTCTGATCCAGTTAATTTTCTTGTTTGTCTTCTTGCAGTTGAGTTGATAATGAAGCTCATTACTCTTTCATTGTCGGAGGGAAAGGTCTCCGTAAATGAGACAATTGTTGCAGAAAGGCTTTTAAAGTGAAACAAATGGAGGCTGTCATGAGAAACCTTCAACGCCACGCAGCGGCATGTTTACATTATCAACTCTGGGTTTAGATATGTGGGTGAATTTTTAATTTAAAGCTGTGTTGGTCCGTTTTTAAAGGAATTAGTGAACAGACTCAGTTAAATTCAGTGTGGCCGTGTGTGACTGCGCTGTGTTTTCAGGTGCGTGAGAGGCTTCGGGTGGCGCTGGAGAGGGTGGCCACCCTGGAGGGACAGCTAGCAGCGACCACACAGGAGGTAAAGTGTCATTATGTTCACGTGTTTATGTGCTACAGCAGTTACAGGAGACTATGCAAGCATTCACATCTACAGCAAGTCAACATAGTAAATCAGCTCCAGACATCACACTACCATAAAACTAATTATTATTATTATAAATACAGCGTTACTTTAACTCCAGATGGACACACACCTTTCAGAAAGTTTCACATTTGTGTTGTCAGTCCACAGAATGTTTTCCAAAAAGTCTCGAAGATCATCAGGATGTTTTTAATGTTATTTTTAGTCAGCAGAGGTTTCAGCCTCTCCCACGATGCAGTTTTTGAATATATAGACTCATGACCTCTGACCTTAACCAGTTTAGGTCTGCAGTTGTTTAGATGTTGTTCTGGGTTCTTTTGTTCTAGAGTTTCTTTAGAACAGGACATGATGTTTTTGAGATCTTGTAGTCTGCTTCATGTTGTCAGACAGGTTCTGTTGAAGTGGTTTCTTAATTCATCAGCTCAGGTAGTAATCTGATTTCAGCTCATTTCTTACAATCACAGTTAATTTATGATTTAAGAAGAAAGATAGACTTTTTCACATGGGGTCAGGTTGGTGTGGCTAGATGTTTCTCATTAATAAATGAAATCATCATTTGAAAACTGCATTTTGTATTTGCTAAGTAAGGCCAGAGTGTAAGTTAGACTGATCACAAAAAAACTCATTTCTGAGTTTATTTCATATTTGTGAGTTTGTAAAACACAATAAAATTCAAAGCCATTCTTCTGTCTCCTGAACAGACTGAATGGAAATGTGTGATTTCTTCTCAGTGATCCTTTTTTTTTCTTTTCTTTGCAGTTGAACATGGTGAGGCAGAGGAAAGACGGTGACTCAGTGGAGCGAACAGATGGATCCAAACCTACGTGGAAGGTTGTTTCTGGCTGTGGGGTTGATTCTCAGCTCATGTCTGAGTAGAACTTCTCTCTAGATGCTTCTTACTTTTATATCTCTATTCTTGTTTCATCACAAACATCTACATGTGCTGACATGGAGAGCAGCAGATAGCACTAAATGTCTTTCACCTGACTCTCTTTGGTTGGAGTGTTATAATAAAAACACATGACTCCATCAATCGAAAACAGAAAGGTCTGTTTCCATCTGGATAACCTCAAAGTTATGTGGATTTTTAAAATTATTTCTATCTTTCTATCAGGGGAACATAATCATTAACCCTCGTGCTGTCTTAGGGGGTCAAATTGAGCTCAAAAGTTTGTAGGGTAACTTATTTCTTCAACCATATGGAATAAATGGCAAATTATGACGTATCCACATCTGCAAAGCTCACCAGGTGTGTTTTCTTGCACAGTTTGACTCCAGACAGCCAGGTTCCCCCAGTATTGTGTCTTATCTTTATGGTGTGTTTGAAAGGTTATTTATGAGAAAGTAAAATGAGGACATTTGGGAGCAGCGGGGGTCCTAGCGGGGGTCCTAACTTCACTGCTGCCCACTGAGCTTCTAGTCAGACTGTGTGTCCCTGGAGGTTTGTTTAATTGAGATCTTGGAAATCACGACACTTTGAGCCGTGAAGAGAAGAGAATCATCAAAACAACAACATGAGAGCCTAACTTTACATAACTCCGTCTGTATGCATAAACACTGATATAGTTGTTCTTATGTAGGCCACTCAATATGTTCTCTAATACTGTAGTTTGAACGCTGCATTTCTTAGGTGACTTGTGTGTGAGAGTGTGTGTGTGGTCATCTGCTAATTGTGTGTGTCCACCTGACAGAGGCTACCCAACGGGTCTATAGATGCCAACGATGACGGCAGCCGGGCGTCGGAGCTTCAGGAGCTGCTGGATCGGACCAACAAGGAGCTGGCTCAGAGCCGCGAGCACTCCGCCACGCTCAACGCGCGCCTGGCCGAGCTCGAGGCTGAGCTGACGAACGCACGGCGAGAACTGAGCCGCAGCGAGGAGCTGTCAATCAAACAACAGAGGGAGCAGAGGGAGGTGGGAGGAGACTTTTCTATAAAAATATATCACAGTTACTTCTTTAACATACATATTTATATAAGAAGTTGTTTCCGACGTGGAATTAAAGCCTACGCTTATTACTTTTGCTAAATAACTAACAACATTTGGAACCGGTGAAAAACTTGAAAGCCTAATTATTCAATCTATAAAGTTAAATTAATCATTTAAATAAACAGATTTCTCTACAAAACAATTATCAACTGCACTGCATCTCTGTGAATTTCCTTGAAAAAGAATCAAATATGTGGATTAATGTGTAGAAAACGGACATTATTCAAACAATAAGGTCTCTAACTTGAATGTAAATTTATAGAAAATGAAGGATTTTTGTGTGTGTATCAACACTGTTTGACTCTTCTGTTTTTATTTTGTTTCTGCTGTTAAAGAGAGAGGATCTGGAGGAGAGGATAACGACACTAGAGAAACGCTACCTAGCTGCTCAACGGGAGACCACACACATCCACGACCTCAACGACAAACTGGAGAATGAACTGGCCACCAAAGACTCACTGCACAGACAGGTATGCTCAAAATAAAATACTATAGCATACATAATGAGAGAAATATATATACCGTCACACTACCTCATTATCATCAAAATACATCAAACTGTAGCCTTTCAAAAGCAGTTAATCCCAGAGAATTAATAGATAATGGTTACCTACATGTTTTCCTTTAGTGAAGAGGAAGTGCTAAATAAATCATCTGATTGATAAAATATTTCTTTGAGCGAAGAAAAAATGTACAAATCAGCCTTGGAATAATCAGTATTTAGAAATAAATGACATCATTTCAATGAATGAAATGATGCTGATGTTAGACACATCAACCAATGAAATGTGATTCACAAACATCTATCTTCCTGCTTTTTTCTCATGCAGCATGTTAATATTTGATGCTTCAACCATCATGCATCAAAGATGCATCAAAGATTTTGAAGAGTAAAAAGTCATTGAGTGCCTGAAGAAAACATTCTGTTTCAAAGGTTCATGGGTAAAACGGACTGAATGGAAGCACCAGCAGCGTCTTCGATCCCTGCCCATATGTTGTGTGTTACTCCCTGGCTACACTAGAGTAATTTATCCTCTGTTGTGATAGCACTAATGTCCCTTGTAGTAATTCAGATGTATGTGTGTGTGTGCATGTTAGAGTGAGGAGAAGGTGCGCCAGCTGCAGGAGATGCTGGAGATGGCAGAGCAAAGGTTGGCTCAGACCATGAGGAAGGCTGAGACGCTGCCAGAGGTGGAAGCTGAACTGGCTCAGAGAGTAGCGGCGCTCTCCAAGGTAACACACGCAAACTCTCAGCCGATGATCTTTAATGCAGATAAAAATGGAACACAGCCCTTTCAGAGGCCGCTGCACTGACAGCATATTCGCATGTCCCCCCCTGCAGGCAGAGGAGCGCCATGGCAACGTGGAGGAGAGGCTCAGACAGCTGGAGTCACAACTGGATGAGAAAAACCAAGAGCTTGCAAGAGTATGTGTGTGTGTGTGTGTGTGTGTGTAGCACCCCTGCAGGGTTACTCTGACCTCTCACAGTAATTGTGTGTGCGTGTGAGCTGCTGCTTCACACTGAGAGGACGCCTTGGCTTTGTGCTCCTTCATGCATACACACCGAAAACACACATTTAAGCTGATTTCTTAATATTCTCAATGCATTTTTGCACAAATTCAAACCAAACTCCCCTCTCCTCCCTCTTTAAGACTGATTGGCCACTATCTTTAGGCTCTGAATAATTCACGCACTGCTAATTTCTCTCCCTCTCTCTCTCTATGATCTCATGATTATATTTAGCTGAAAGAACTCTCCGAGCACGCAGATGTGTGTTTATATGTGTCTGTAACAAATTTACTTAGACTGAAATTACTGCAGAACACGTATTAAGCACAGCACTTCCCATTTAAGGGAAACTGTTAACCCTTTTTCATCATCTAGTAAATGAAGGTAATTAAGCGGTTCTGGCTGGGAGATCCATTGTTGGCCAGGAAGACCCGTATCTGGCAGCTGGTGATCTAGAGCTAAACACACACTTTATCCTTTAATCCATGTAGAAATGCTTAATTAGCCGCATAAATACACCCACATGGAGCATGTATCAGAGGAAATGTGACTGTGTTTTCTTGGGTTCCCCGTGTCGCCTCGTCAGGCTCGTCAGAGGGAGAAAATGAACGAGGAGCACAACAAGCGCCTGTCTGACACGGTGGATCGTCTGCTCACAGAGTCCAACGAACGGCTGCAGCTCCATCTGAAGGAGCGCATGGCTGCCCTGGAGGATAAGGCAAGGCCTGGGCACATGTTCATCTAACAGCAGCAGCTCTTGTTGCTCACACAGAATCAGTTATCTATTTAAAATGACATTCTTGTTGTCCAGAACTCCCTCATCCAGGACCTGGAGAACTGCCAGAAACAGCTTGAAGAATTCCACCACACCCGGGTCAGTGACACTAAAACAAGAAGTTTCTTGGCTTCCAGCTTAAAAGTTATGTCATCACAAGTGAAATATGAATAAATCATTTCCCTGAGTGCTTTAAATAAATATAATATTTCGATTCCTTAATTCTAATCCACATTTGAGATAAAAGTACTAAATAATGAGGTCCTGTTATGGATTTAGCTCCCGAATAGCAATTACCTTCAAACACACCTTGACTCATTGCAGCTTAAAAGGCTCATTTTAGTCGTATAAAAATGTGTTTTTACAAACACGTGATGTTGAGTTTTTGAGGTGGGGAAGAAGGTTTCCTCTTCATGGTGGTCATATTCATGTGGCTGCAGAACGGACCAGATAACAACCAAGAGTATGGTTGTCTAGCTTTGTGACTTTCACTATACTCCTCTCTTTTAGGAACGTCTGATTGGAGAGATCGACAAGCTGAGAAACGAGATCGACCATCTGAAACGTCGCAGCGGGGCTTTTGGAGATGGAACGCACCCTCGGTACCTTTATTCTCTCTCTTTCCTGTGTTTATATTATTTTATCTGCTCTACATCCAACGTGATCCAACATACTGTATCTCAGGTCTCACCTGGGAAGCTCCAGCGACCTCCGTTTCTCAGTGGTGGAGGGTCAAGACGGTCACTACAGCACCACCGTGATCCGACGGGCTCAGAAGGGCAGGCTGTCAGCGCTACGAGATGACCCGAACAAGGTGATGATTCTGCTGTCTATAGGTTTACAGATGACACGTTAACCACTCTTCTAACCTCACGCGACTCTTTGCCAGTGTTTACTTTCAGGTTCATGTCTGCTTTGTTAGTAAGTGTCAGTGCCTGGCTTTGTGTGATGATCTCCACGCCTAACTTCCCATTCTCTACTAACCTCTCTGTATCCCTGTCTCTCTCGCCTGCTGCTGGACATGATGTGTGATGTAAGTTTCTTGTTCATCCATTTCTTCTCACACTTCCGCAACAGTCATATTTTACATGTATGCTTTTACTCAGAATCAGCTCATTTAGCTCGAGCCTTTTTCGGTGAAGATAAGACGAGGTTTGTTTGAACGGCGTTTGGTTTTGTTTAGGTGTGTGCGATGTTTGAGCAGGACTACCCATCTCTGCGCGGGAGCGTCAGCCACTTGCTCGGCAGCGACATCGAGGCCGAGTCCGACATGGACGACGACGTCAGCTCGGCTCTGCTCTCCCCCAGCGGCCAATCAGACGCTCAGACTCTCGCGCTCATGCTGCAGGAGCAACTTGATGCTATCAATGAGGAGATAAGGTTGCGTGTTACAGACATTACATTACATTACATGACTCCCAGGGGCAAATTAGGACAGTGTAGCGGGAAGATATCAGATACATGTAGAAGAAGAGCAATAAGACAGAAATCATTACAAGGAAAGGAACATTATTTAAGAAATAGAAACGCTTCTGCTACATTTTCACTTAGACTGCATGAGGACATTATGGTTTGATAATGTTGAGTTTATTCCATTTAAAACTAAAAATAGATACAAGAAGCACCTAACAATGGTTCAAAGGAATCAAAAGTTAAGTGTTACAAAAACAGGTGTAGATCTGAACAACCTGGAATACGTTAAGAAATTATAGAACAAATATGTAAAAATCACTAATGCAGAATCTCAGAAAAACCTTTGGTATTCCTCAGGGTTCAATATTTAAACTTAAAAACGAGCTGTTAGAATAGTAAATAAACAAGTAAAAAACACAAATAAGCTTCTTCTTTTTTTCAATCCAGATCTGTCAAATTTACAGATATTGTTCATTAGAAAACAAGGAAAAAAGTTCCACATATAGATGTGTTTCAGTCTTGACAATAATTTAAACAAATTGTAAATCAATGTTTGGTTTCAAAAAGCATTTAAAATCTTAATTAATCCTGGATGACACTATATGTGTGTAAACTTTGGGATTGTGTTATTTTTTTTCTGTCTTGTGGATTTTCTGTAGGACTAAATGAGTTTGCAGTGGGATGAGCGTTTATCAGCTTTGACTTTAGCCTGTTCCTTTTTCCATTGTTTAGTTTTTTGCTGCAAGGTTGATTTTTTTTTTTTTTTTTTGTTAATATGGAAGTCAAAATAAATTAATTCAATATTTGGAAAAGTAAATGTTTTTGACTAATTACAGGTAAAGAAAGATATATATTTTAAAGGCAGTTAAAACTTGTACTGGAACCAGCATCTAGGAGGCGCTCAATTTGTTTCAGCTTCCTACTTTCATTTGAGAATTGGTTATTTTTCTACATTTTTATTTGATTATTTTTCTGTTTAAAACCTTGCTTAGTGCGTGTTTTTAGCCTTTGTATGGCTGATGATGTTTTATATATATATATGTATCATATCACATATATATATATATATATATATATATATATATATATATATATATATATATATATATATATATATATATATATATATATATATATATATATATATATATATATATATATATATATGTGATATGATACTGATGACTTCAGATCTGCCTCCTCCAAATAAATAAAGGGGTGATTTTTCTGACTGAAATATAAAAATTCATTGACTTCTGTTTTATGTGGGTGAGCAGGAGGGACTTTCAGCTTCACATCCATGTGTCTATATACAGTCTTTGATTTTTACTATAATGTATTTCCTCACTTGCGGTAGTAATCAGAAAACCAAACATGGAATAAGAAAACAAATTTGAGTGAAAGGTTAACCAAAAAAAACATCAATTTCTTTTACTAATCTCAGTTAAATCACTCCTGTCTGATTGTGGTGTGTGTGCAGGATGATCCAGGTGGAGAGAGAGTCAGCTGACCTACGAGCCGATGAAATTGAGTCCCGCGTGAACAGCGGCAGCATGGACGGTCTCAATGTGACCCTTCGACCCCGAGCCCTGCCCACCTCCGCCACCGCTCAGTCGTTGGCTTCATCCTCCTCCCCGCCCACCAGCGGCCACTCCACGCCCAAACATCATGGACGCAACACCAGCCACCACCTAGGAATCATGACTCTGGTCAGGAAAAGCACCACACACACACACACACACACACAATCATCATCTGACAAACTTATGACGTTTACCACTGTGTTTTGTGGTTTGTTTCCAATAGCCGAGTGACTTGAGGAAACACAGAAGAAAAGTAGCTGTGAGTTTGCAAAAGCAGCTAAAATGTCTACGTTTTAGTTTCACGGCGTCCTTCAGAAATGAGCTGAGGTGTCTCTGTGGCTCTTTCAGTCTCCAGTGGAAGTGGACAAAGCTACAATCAAGTGTGAGACGTCACCTCCGTCCTCCCCGCGGAGTTTACGGCTGGAAACCAATTTCGCTCAATTCACTGGCAGTCTGGAGGATGGGCGAGGGTAAACACACACACACACACTCAGTCACAGCTACAAACAAGACAGGTAACAGAGTATGACAGAGTCACAGTGAAGTGTACAACAACAGTTTGTTCAGGGTTTTGTGTTGACAACATTGTGGGGGTTAAAAATCAGACAAATTACACACTCCTGTCTCGTTTTACATCGTTTCTAATTAAATATCTAAGCATTTGATTGAATCAATTATACAAGAAACCATTTGTATTTTGTACCTTTAAATATTAATAAACACTATTACTGTAGCATAATCTATTTGGGTGTTTTTATTAGAACATTTTAATGATAAAAACATGACAAAAATTATTTCTTTCCGGATTGTGTCAACATTTTCAGTAGAACTTTTAATGTGTTTGTTTGAAATATCTGTTCTGTAATGCTTCTTCATTTACACATTTAAGTGGTACTTTTGTGGTAATCATTGATCTTTTGTTGCTTGCAGTAAACAGAAGAAAGGAATCAAGTCATCGATTGGTCGACTGTTTGGGAAGAAGGAGAAGGGACGGATGGAGCAGACTGTTGGCAGGGATGGACAGTCTCTGCCAGCCTTAACAGGTTCTCTGCAGACTGAATATCACACTTCTGTGCATCATAAGAATTGGAGTGATACTAACACATATTGTTGTCTTTTAGACTTTGAGATGGGCATCGGTGACACTATGACTCTGGGAAAGCTGGGCACGCAGGCTGAGAGGGACCGCAGGATGAAGAAAAAGTAAAAACATTGCTTTTGTGTATTTTTTCCTGTTAATACAGTTGATGTTGCTCACTTTTCTTCTTTACTTTGTGTTCATTTTCAGACATGAGCTCCTGGAAGACGCGAGGAAAAAAGGTCTTCCGTTTGCGCAGTGGGACGGTCCCACTGTCGTCTCGTGGCTGGAGGTATTTCACTTCTCTTCCAAACAGACGTAGCCATACAAATCTCCCTTTGTCTCGCTGCGTTCCTGTAGAGCTGCTAATCCCGTCTAATACAAAGGGGAATACAGTGACAGTAAACATGCGAGCATACAGCTTGATCTCCGTTTGTTGGTGCTGACGCTGATTGTCTTGATGGCTCCCACCAGCTGTGGGTGGGGATGCCGGCCTGGTATGTGGCAGCCTGTCGCGCCAACGTGAAGAGCGGAGCCATCATGTCAGCGCTGTCAGACACAGAGATCCAGAGAGAGATCGGCATCAGCAACCCTCTGCACCGACTCAAACTCCGCCTGGCCATCCAGGAGATGGTCTCCCTCACCAGCCCCTCTGCACCGCTCACCTCCAGAACGGTAAACAAATACAACCAGTGCCACCTTGAATCTGTTATTTAAATCACAAGCGATTTTAATATGAAACGTATAAATAGTGTGAACTTGTAATCCAGGAATGAGCCCTGCACTAAAGATCTGTTTCACTGCTTCTCATAACCATCACTCTGCATGCCCAGGTGATGCCTCTTTACACTTTGTAGCCTTTTTCTTGTTCAGTTCTTGCTCAGATGTTGAATTAGCCTTTAAATGGGCTGACTGGGCCTCTTCAGCAGCTTTAACATGCATGAGTTAATGTTGGACAACAAGACAAGTGGAGCCGGACACAGCTACAAGCTACCTGCCTGAAATACACTCCCTTCCTTGACATCACTCAACACGGTGTTTGTCTGTGTGTTTGTGCGTGTGTGTGTGCGTGTGTGTGTGAAAATGTACACATGGGTGGATTTCTGGGTTTGTTGTTGTGTGTCTGTGTACGAATGCTTTCATACGTGTTTGTGTGTGTGTGCGTGTGTTGTCTGTGTGTGTTCTTGCCCTCTGAGCAGTCCTCCGGAAATGTGTGGGTGACTCATGAAGAGATGGAGAACCTGGCTTCCTCCAGTAAAGCGGTCAGTACCATCTGGGTTACCCACCCCTCCCCGTCCCTCCACACATTGCTAACCCAGCCCAAACCCTTTCACACTCACACTGTCCCTACAACAACGCACATATGTCCTCTCTGAGAACCCCCCCCCCCCGCCTCCATAACACCAACACATCTCACACTAACATATTCTTTTGGCCTCTGCTGTTAGTCAGACTGTGGTCACATGATAATATGAGTGTAAGCATGTTACCTAGAGGCTCACCGCAGGGTAAAAACTACAGAGTGTGTGTGTGTTAATGCATTTGCAATGTGTGTGATTTGTTAATCTTGTATGTTGTCTCCACCATGCTGCCGCTCAGGAGAATGAGGAGGGCAGCTGGGCCCAGGTGAGGCTGCTGATCGCCACTAAACTCATACACAGAAAAACACTCAATAATAAGGTTTTTAACTAGCAGGTCAACCACTTTGTAGAGTACATTCACTGTAAAAACTAGACTAACTGTTAAAAACTAAACTTGAAAATCTAAGAATGTTTCAGTAGAAAGTTAGATATTATCCATCCATCCATTTTCTGTAGCCGCATATTCCTCCACAGAGGGTCGCGGGGCAGCTGGTGCCTATCTCCAGCGGTCAAGGGGCGAGAGGCGGGGGACACCCTGGACGGGTCGCCAGTCCATCGCAGGGCCACACAGAGACGAACGAGACAAACAACCACACACCCACTCACACCTAAGGACAATTTACCAGCCCAATTAGCCTGACAGTCATGTCTTTGGACTGTGGGAGGAAACCGGAGTACCCGGAGGAAACCCACGCATGCACGGGGAGAACATGCATAGATATTATTAGTGATTATTAAAATTTAGAGTTATTATTATAATTTCTACTTTATTCACTTGTACTCGGTTCATAAACATATGTCAAAATCAAATTTAGGCGCTTTCAATGTGACTTCCAGCACCTTACACTGGTGCAGACACACACACACACACACACACACACACACACTACACATATACACAAAGTGATTATTTTAATCTCTTCTCTCACACAATTGAATATTATAGTGCTAAAGCTAATTTTAGTTGCCATTTCAAGAGCTTTTAAGCATTTTATTAAAAATGTAAGTACTTTCAAATCCTTGAAAAGTTCACATAAAGATTCTAGCATTTTTGATCTGTTTTAGCACCGATTGTAACCCTTACTGTCCCAAAGGAACAAAAAACGCAGTGTGGGTTAAAATATTAACTCATATTTGATCAGTTCATAGTTTGGTTTTTAAAATGTCACAGTAGCCATATTGAATCTGTAAAATAAGCTCTATGCTCCAAGTTAAAGCTCTCATGATGTGGTTCTGATGATTTTAAAATATGTTATCTGTTGTACACGCTCAGAAAAAAGTACACAATTGGACTTTTAGGGGTACAAAAGCTCATCGGTGTGGTACTTGTACCCTAAACTGGAGGTACTTGTTGGTACTCTTGTTGTTGTACTTTTTAGAGTTCAGTCTTGTACCTTTGGTGGTCACCCTGTACCAGAACAAAAACAGACCATTAAACAGAAGAAAACCAGCTTCTACTGGAACGTGTTCTCTATATGTTATAGTTCCAGTCAGTTATTTATTATCAGAATATCTGGTTCCCCAAAATCTGACACGTTATCAGACAATCATATATTTACTAAGGGTACCTGACATGGAGTTGAACCCATAACCTTCTAATCCTAAGGAAAGTGACAACCCGACCAGTGATGTAACCAGTCAGTCCACTGGTAATTTGTTCCGTCTGCACAAGTTTTACTTCAAGGTTATCTGAAAATACAAACCTTTGTGAAAAGATGCTTCCATTAAAACCTCAAAGTATTTTAATGTTCTTTCCCCAAAAACAGATGGTCACCTGACATAGTGTACTAACATTTAGAAAAATCTATATCAATACTCATAGTTACTGTGAGGTCTAACATTCAACCCCAGAGGGTACAAACGTCCTATTTGTACCCTGAGGGGGGAAAAGGTATTTCTTCTGTAATCTTATTTTTGATTGTGTAGAATGTAGATAGTAGCTCTTTGAATAACTCTAGCTTGGTGAAAAAGAGTTTAAATCACACTACTAGATTAACCAGCTAACGGCCAATCAGAGGCTAAAGCAGACTGCTGCTGTCTCTAAAACAACTCCTACTACAACACTTTCTAAAGGTTTTTTTGTAAACTTTACACTGACATCAGTTTCACATTAAATAGTTGTTTTGCAGAAATATTATGACATGACAGCAGGAAGTGCCCCCAGGCAGGACTGAAACCAATAAGGAGATCACAGATTGGACTCGCTGTTTGCTCATTCGTCCAGTCAGACTCTGTTTCTCCAAACGGAGGTTATTCAATAAGAAATATATTGATTGTTTATTTCCACAAAACCCCAATTTAAATCAAACAAACATCACATTAAGCTTGGCAAAATGTGCTAAGTTAGGTTTCACAGTACTTGCAGGGCAGATGGATTGTTTAGAGAACTACAAGCTTAAAATATGAGAATTAATCTTTAACCAATCATCCTGTATGAGTGAATGTTACATGTTAGGAACTGATAATAGAGTCACCTACAGAGTAACTAAATACATTATAGCAGAAGTCTTTTTCTTGCTTGAAAAATAATGATGACTTTTCCTGCCAGAAGTTGTGTCATCTTCTCTCAAATGGATTTGACACACATTAGATTTTTACAAAGTAGCCTCATACTTTAGGTTTAATTGATTTAAGTTAACCACAGTAGACTGGGATGAACAAATATAAAGTCTGTGAAACAAACCCCTATCCACAATAAAATACAAATACAAAAACATGGATAAAAATATGATAAAATATGATATTAAAACATCACACAGGTCTCAGAGGAACAGCTCCGATAGTCAACTCACTTTAAGCGAATGAATTAGTAATATTTAAATGTAATGTTTACTGTCTTCATGATCAAAATCTATATATAAAATGAAGTGTTCTGATCCTACAGCCAACTAAGATCCAGACATTTCAATTTATAGCAATCCTATTTCTTTATTTAAATAAAGAATCATGACAGTAAAATTAAAAGTAACATTAACATCACGCATTTGTCTAAGTTTCTGTGTAGATGTCTTTATTTTTTGGACCTGTGTGTAACACTGACTGTCTGTTCTCCCGTTAGACTTTGGCTTACGGAGACATGAACCATGAATGGATTGGGAACGAATGGCTGCCCAGCCTCGGCCTGCCTCAGTACCGCTCCTACTTCATGGAGTGTCTGGTTGACGCGCGCATGCTGGACCACCTGACTAAGAAGGACCTGAGATCCCACCTGAAGATGGTGGACAGCTTCCACAGGTCAGCAGTCATGATGAGGAGCTCAGTTTGATCTGATTCCTCTTTCATCGTGAGGTTTGGAGAAAGAAGGCTAAAGTTGTGTGTTTCTGTGTGTGTGTGATTGTTGGGGCTGTGTGTACCAGGGCTAGTCTGCAGTATGGGATTATGTGCTTGAAGAGACTCAATTATGACAGGAAAGAGTTGGAGCGCCGGAGAGAAGACAGCCAACACGATATGAAAGGTACCTCTTAAACCTCTTAAACACACACACACACATTTCTTCCTCATCAGGCCGGAGTACCATCTAGTGGCTTTATGTGATATTGTCCACTTGTACTTGGCACTGAAACAGGTGCTTCTTCAACTGTCTTGTGATCTAAAGCCCCTCTTGCGTGTGGAGCGGTCCACACACGCGCTGGCACGCACATTTAGATCCAACAAACCCTCTCGCCCTTTTGACCTTGAGCTCAGCACATGAACTTGACTCAGCTGTCGTGTCAAATCAGAATCCTGGCCTGTTTACACGCACATAAACACACACACACACATGCACACACGCCGCCTGTTCCAGCTTGGAAAGCTGGCTGACAGCTGTGCTTTAAACGAACAAAGGGAGTGTGCTAGAGAGCTGACACCATGTCGACATGCACATTACCTCTTTATCTCAATGACTCAGTTCTTCTAGAAGTCGTTCGTAATGCCCAATAGGTTGATTGTTTTATAGCATCTTGATACATTTTTTTTCTGTTACAGATATTTTGGTGTGGACAAATGAGCAGGTGATCCACTGGGTCCAGTCCATTGGTCTGAGGGAGTACAGCGGTAACCTGTTAGAGAGCGGCGTTCACGGGTCGCTCGTCTCTCTGGATGAGACCTTCGATTACAGCAGCCTAGCGCTCATCCTGCAGATCCCCATGCAGAACACACAGGTAGTTATCCAGGAAAATGTGACTCACAGCTGGGCACACTCATCATCTAAAGTCTGGACTGATTCAAGTGTGGAGCAGCTCAGCTTGTTCTAGTTCAGCCTGCTTCATCTTGTGTGACATTTAAAGAATTAATCTGGATATAAACTGAAAAAGAATTCAAACATCTCACTCATTTGAGTTCTTCTCCTTCAGCCCTTTGTTAGCTCTGTTCAAACAGCTTTTTGTTTTGAGTTTAAATTATTTAGATTTTCCTCACACTTCGATGTCAGAGGTTATTTATTTTTACTCAAAATCACAAGCCTTTGTGCGGATTACCAGTCCAGGTCTGGATGTACATGTGACTGGTTCTTGAGCTTCTACTGTCACTATATGTCCTCCTGATGAAAGCTGTTTTTTTTTTTAGGCACGGCAGGTTCTAGAGAGGGAGTTTAACAACCTGTTAGCTCTGGGAACAGACCGCCGACTGGAGGAGGTGACTTTAAAAACTTTCTTTTTTATCATAAACGATAATAATTTAAAAAAAAACACATTATGATCTTATTTTGCTCTCTTCGTCCTCGTAGACTGAAGATGACAAGTCATTTAGACGCTCTCCGTCGTGGCGCAAGCGGTTTCGGGCTCGTGAGGGAGGGACGGGTTTAGGGATGATGGCAGGCTCCATGGAGACACTACCCGCTGGCTTCCGCATGCCCGCCATGTCCATTCCTCCCTCTATGAATTTGGCTCCCAGGAAGCAGCTCCAGCCTGAAGGTTTGTTATAATAAATAAAGCTGTAGTTGTGTTTCACATGTTTTTCTGATGACTAACTGCACGTCATGTCTCCTCTGTTCTGCTGTGCCTTAAACACACTATGCCACGCCCTCTGAAGCTCCTCCCCCAGCGCCCCCAAGACTTGACCCCTCGGCCGTACGGACCTATTCCTGCTAACTTACTAACAGTAGCGCTAATGCTAACAGGTAAGCTAACAAAAACTGCTGGTTTGTAGGAACTTAACCAGCTGTGTGTCACTAACTGCACTGATGAGTCAGTTCCTTCATATGAATTTGGGCTTATCATTTTTTATAATTATAATAATAAATAATAAGAGTAGTTAAATTTTAGGTGTTTATTTGGTTTCTATTTGCTTGTTCTGCATTTTGTAATCCTAATTCTCTCCCACCTCACTGGTGTTGTGCTTGATTCTGTTTCCTAGTGCATTCTCATTACCTATACGGACACATGCTTGCGGCCTTTTGAGAGTGATATGCCAAATCTGGAGAGGAAGAACCTGGGAACGCCGGCGGAGGGAGGCCTCCCTCCTCTGTCGCGCAGCCTCGCCTCCCTCCGTTCATCTCTCTCTCCTCTCCTTCGGACACGTGCAATACAGAGGGCGACTCTGACCTTTGAACTCTGAGAGTGCTGATTGGCTGCGCTCGCTGCTGTAAAGGAGGCTTGTCCCGGTCTCGCCCCGTTTACCCCAGTGCTCCCAGTAGCCTTGTTGTTGTGGTGTTGTGTCCCCGCTCTCCCCGTCTCGGCTGTGGGTCCTTGTCCTGGTTCTAATAGTCTCAACATGGCAAAGATCGCACAAATCTTCCTGTGTTAACACAACGTAGTGCTGAATAACAGGAAAAAGATTCAAGAAGACGAACTGATACTTTGGACTTGTGATGAATACTTGTATAAATGGCAGAATTCCTCTGCACAAACCCTTCTACCGGTTATGCAAGGTATTACTCATCTATCGTCTTTGTACATAAAATGGATAACTTATGTTTTTTATAGAAATATTATATATATATGAAATATATATATATATATATTGGAAGTATATATGGAAAATAATATAATATTGCTGTACGAAACCCAATGCCCTGTATTCGATAGTGACTGTTCTCTTTCTTTCTCTTTCTCTCTGTGTTGGACCTTTGCGTGTCTTTTGCTGTGCGCTGTGTGTAATTTAGTGGTGGGATGGACTCACTAAAGGAAAGTGTGCATTTCTACAAGGACTCTTCACAGGTTTATGGGTCCAAATCTCTCTTTGCCTCTTCTCCTGTTCTTTCCTTTCTCTCTTCTCCTCCTCCAACTCTTTTGACACGATGTAGCTGTTACTTCTCTTCCTCTTTCCGCCTCTATCGCCTTCTGTATGACACTATGTAGCCTAAAGAAAGGTTTAATATGACGAGTGTGTGTGTGTGTGAGTGAATCAGCCTATCTTCTGGTGACTTGTTGAGGGGTTGTATGTGAATGAAAGGGCAACCCAAGCCGTGTGACCGTGACCTTTCATGTGTGTGTGTGTGTGTGTGTGTGTGTGTGTGTGTGTGTGTGTGTGTGTGTGTGTGTGTGGTAGTTTGAACACTGTAGCTCATCCCTGTTGATTTCAAACTCAAAATCTGTCAAATTTGCTGCTCAACATCAGCCAATGACACACACATGCGCGACCTTCTTATGATCAGACTTGTCTGATGTTGCTCCTTCACCTCCCGTTCAGTTTCCACGGAGACGAGCCAGCGATCAGTCCATAGTCTTGGCTGACCAACTCCTCATCCAATGAGAACACAGCATATGAACTAGTGAATTGCTGAATGGCTGTACAATCTTTATTTTTATTATTATTTTACAGTTTTTTCCAAGGTGTCTAAAAAGATGTAATGTGCTATGTGGCAGCTATGAGTACTGTGTCTTTATTCCAGGTGTGAAACGATGCTGACAAATCAAGATTTTATTATTTGGCTATCCAAAAAGAAAAAAAAGTACTGTATTTATGACACTATATAGACATGAGTAAAGCTGTTTTTTTAAAGAGTTTTGTGTTTTGTTTCTAAGTTTTTGCTATTGTTTGCTGCTGAAATGCTAAGGGTTAAGGTTTGTAGTTTTAGCAAAATAAAGCACTGGACAGATTTGAATAAAAAATAATCACTATATATAGCTGACTAACTTTTAGTCAACCCTTTTCAAGATAGCTGCTACAGCTGATCAAACCTTAGTAAACATAAAGTAGAAAACAGATCTAGATCTAAATGTTGGTGTGGTAGTGGATGAGCAGTAGACATAATGAATAGATTGCATCAGAATATTAACATTTGACCCAAACAGCTATAACGTCATCATTTCTATTGGATAATATGCATTCATTCAACCAGACAGGATATTGAAAATGGTCTTTATTGCAAGAATTCAACAGAAAATAATCACTTTTCAGAACATCTACAAATACACAACAATCATAGTTATAAAAGTCAAAAATAAGTTAGCAGTGAATAAAAAATTAAATGGCAAAACCACTCTGTAGAAAAAAAGGGAACGTATTTACAACACTAGCATTCAATACCTGTTTAAATTAAGCAGATCTTGGTCAAAACTGCCATGGTACATATTGGCCCCACAAATTAATTCATGTTGTTCTTAAGCATAAACTCACACAAAAAGAATAAAAGATCAGGGAAAGATTTTGAAATGAGGATTTTTTTTTAAACTAAGTCAGAAGCAGGTCTTCTCTGTGGTGCTACTGTAGAAATCGGGCCAGTTGAACAGAGATCCACTCTAACTGGGTTTGGGGTTCATGCAGCAAAGTCCTTGAATCTAGACTGAGTGTCTGCAGCTCTGACGGGTCGGGCTGGACCACACAGGATGAGGGAATTTCTTTTTTTAAATGGGAATAAGGCCTCATTGCAAAAGGAGGAATTCAGTTAAGCCAGCAGACCCTCAGATCAGCAGAGTTATCAAACTAATCAATACTTGGCATAAGACAAAACACTCAAATCAGTGGACGCATAAAAATAAAAACTAAGTCACCCTTTAGTTGGTTGGTTTAGGTTGTTAGCCTTCATTATCGATTTTGTGTGTTTCTGTTAGGGTTTATTTGGGAATGTCAACAGGAAAAACCACGGGTCCATCAGCTGCAGTGATGCTGTTCACTATGGAAGTCAAGGCACGCATGTTCCCCTGCTCTGGAGATTCAGTAGCACTCAAGAGATCTGCAGAGAGAGAGAGAGAGAGAGAGAGGCTGAGTCATGCAGAGAGAAGCGGTGAAGGAGCCAGCTGATGATGCTGAGGTTCTAAAGAGTGCTCACCCTCGCTGCTGTAGCTCTGAGGGCACTGCTCTGGGGTGCTGCTCCACTCCGGGCTGCTGCAGCAGGTGCTGCTTGAACTGGGCTCGCTGGACGAAGACACCTGTTACCACGGAGACACACACACTGAAGTTACTGTCAGTCAGCTCAAAACTCCACGAAAAAGAAAAGCCTGCTCTAAATGTAATATCACAAATAGTACAATTACTTCAAACTCCTTAGGAACAAAAAACTTATTTTATTATCAGAAATGCTTATTTTTTAGTATTAGCACTCATTAGTTTATAATACAAAAGTATACATATAACTTTTATAGCTAAACACGCGCAATTATCTTCTTAATTCCTTATTTGAAAGCCGAAAACTTTGTTCCCAAAGCTATATTTACATTGAATTATCTCATCAAGGTTGTACACTTTTTATTTCACTTTTATTCTCATCATCCTTTGTCAAATTTTTATGAGGTTTTTTTTCCTTCTGTATTTAAACCCTTTGCCTCCCATCATTCCATTTTCATCGTACTCACTCTGGGTTGGGCCGGGCTGGGTCTGTAGTGCAATCCCTGCTGTCCCGTCTCAGTGTCCTGCTGGTTGAGGGAGGACACCAGGGCCTGTAACCTCTCTATGTACTGTATGGCACTCCGCAAAATCTCAACCTTGGGTAACCTTTGGTTGGGGTTCATCAAGGTGCTCCTCTTCAGAGCATCAAAGGCCTCGTTCACCTTCTTCAGACGTCTCTTCTCCCTCAGTGTGGCTGCTCTCCGGCGGTCCATGGTCACCGTCTTCCTTTTGCACAGCTTACAGGCCCACGGTAGGCACTGACCCGGGCAGTGCTGCTCAGGTTGAGGCGACAGGCTGGATGGAGAAGCTTTGTCCTCTGTACCTGCCACTCCGACACCAACGTTCCCAGACAGACTCCCACACAAGCCCATCATGGAGTTTCTGTCCTGGTAGCCAGCTTGGTCATAAGCCCCAGGCAGGCGCGAGGGGAAGTAGCTGTCTCCTCCTTCATAGAAGCGCTGGTCAGGGAAGAAGTAAGGGTTGGTCTCAAAGAGCTCCATGATGGACAGTGTTCTGGTCGGGATGTGGACGGGCAAAGATCCCTGCTTCGCTTGGGTTTGCTCTTCAGTGAATGGACTTCAGTCCTTCCTCAGGGGCGTGTGTTGGAGTGTACGTGTGCGTGCCTGTCTTCCTCCTGGCCTGAGTTTGCAATGAGTGGAAGACGTGTGGAGAACAACTGGTGTGGAGCAACTGTAGGCTGGCATTTAAACCCCTCAGCCTTCTGCAGGATCACAGGGTTAAATTTAGCACGAGCCCCAAGAAACCTGACACGACGTTTAGCTGTTGCTGCACATCTACACTTCACATCTCTGTTGGGCCACGCTCTCCAGGGCTTTATGGCCCATTCATGTGTTTGCCCTTCTGTGGGTTTGTGTGCTCACGTCCGTCTTAAGAAGCCGGGATATGATCAGGTTGCTGTAGAAATGGAGGCTATAACCTCACATCAAAGATGTCCGTCTTAATGAGCTAATCCCAGACTTACGTCCTCCTCCATGACACTAAACATGAAGTGTGCTCTTCCATGGGGGTGGGGGAGGCTGTGTGGTCCTCAGACAGCTGTCACCTCTACTAGAAACAAATATAGTGGCAAAAGGGGGTCTAGTAATTGTGTTTACTTAAAATGAAGTCACAAAGGCATTGTCAGGTTCATATCAATCCCTGGAGGGATTGATAAGTGTAAACTCAGAAACTCATGTTGGGTTGTCCTGTCACGTCACTTCCTGTCTGTGCCAGATGATTGCAGCCTGATGCAAGTGACCATCTGAGCTTCTGAACTGGGCAGGTCTGTGCAGGCACAGAGAGTCCAGCAACAAGCTGACACCAGTTAGTTTCCATCACAGAAAGCCAGAGATAATAATGATACAGCCACGCAGGAGAACAGCTCCCTGCTTTCCTGACTGCCTTCATCACAGTTAGCCAAGCCAGCGAGTGGTAATCCTTCCAGAACATGTCTCACCTCGTAGCTCACCAGCTAATTCTGGCCGCCTTCCGCTAACGAGGAAGCATGGCCCAAACACACACCTCTGTCAGCAGGGAGCGGTTTGAGATGTGCTTCATCCCTTCATGTGTATCCTATATCACAACCATAGAGTTATAGAGGGATGATGGAGGATAGACTCTGTAGGGGTGTTTGATTGGTGCTGCCAGTGTTCCACCAAGTTAAAGGGATAGTTCAGATCTGCTCTGAATCACAAAGAATAATAATACAGTATATACTCATGCGAGGTCAATTAAGGAATCATATTTTAACCTAACATAGCACAGACTGATTAAGACCTTCAAAACTCAGAGGTGAAATGGAGAAAATATTTACCACCATAATCCTAAAAATGTAAAATAACGCTTTACAAATTATGGACTTTGCATCCTTTGACTAAAGATTTCGTTCTATAAACACAGTTTATTTCCATGATGTTATAACAGGTGCTTTAGGTTCATGACTTGGGTAAAATAAGACATCTGTAAAGACATCATGTCTACTTACAGGGTTTGGAAAACAAAGCTTTTGACATGACATCCTGTTGAGAAAGGCCTTGTTTATTTCAACCAGTACATTCTACACATAATGATGTAAAACCTTCAAAACATCAGCATTATGAAACAAAATATGACAAAACGCCTGAGCTGTTGAGGAGGAAAAAATACAAGAATTTCACAATAAAGCTCTTCTGTTTCCAAACATCTAAAACAAAGAGCTGATGTTCCTTATTTTGTTGCTGGAATAAATATTCAACTATTTTTTCATTAATATTTCAGTTTCAACATAAACTGTGTTTTGTATATATAATTTCTGCATAGATTAAATTTTTCTGCTGTTTAATGTGTTTGTCTAAAATTATATGCAGCTTTATGAGTTGTTGGTAGAATAATCAAAACCTTTGGTGCACACCTTAAAAATGTTAAAGGCTGTCAGAATACAGAACTGAGTGCGTGGGGAGGGTAAATTATTTTGTTTTGCTTTAGGTGAATCAGAGCTTGTTAGAATTAATTTTAATGAGGATTCTTTGGGTGTCTTGAAGTTTTTTCAAAGGTTTACCTGCAACATCGGCTAAAACCTCAACTAAAGGATGATTCGTCTCAGGTTCTGTTTCAGGTGTTGCTGCTTCATAAAGGTTGTGTTACAATAAACATGAAGTTATCAGAAAAACATATAATGAATTACTGAATGTATTTTAATGAAAGTCTTTGTTGGTTGAACGTCTACGACTGATTAAACTGTGAATCCAACCCGATTCAAGACCAACACCACAGCTGATCAATGGCTTCAACTCAGTCAGTTTTACAGATATTCAACAAAGACTTGGTGTGAACGCAGCTGAGAGTCATTCCCAACACACTCCAAGTTTGATCTGATCTTCATGTGTTTGATCACACTTAACTTTATTTTCAGGATTTCACCAAAGCTGCTCTATGCATTCTCAATGTAAGATGTAGCCTGAAGAAAAACATATGTTTGAAAGCAGAAATAGATTTAAAATTCTTTTTTTCAATTTGCACATTTCTGCACAACAAAATTTCCCTTAACGACAACAATCCATGTAAACAGTAAAGTGATAAACAGAAGGTAACGTTTATTACTAAGTCCTGCAGCTTTCACAGCCTAAAAAACTGTTGTTCAAGATCAATTTTCTGATTTTTTATAAGAGAAAAACACATAATTCCAGGTCCAGGGTCATAAAAGTTCAAGGAGTTTTGGCAGAGCAAAATACAACAAATCTATCAACGTCCCCCATACCTCCAACTTCTAACATTTTTAAGTTGAGGCAGAAAGATAGTGAAGTTATCTGTCTCAGGAGTCTTTTCAGCTCTGGACTGGCAGGTCGGGATTACTGGATGTTGGCAGTCCAGTCTTGAGGTTTTGGGTTCAGACTTGGGGGCTGGAGCAGATTGTTGCAGTTGGAGCTTGGTACAGGCTTGCCATAGGCTGTCAGGTTAGCCTGTGATGGATAGTCACTGATGGTGGAGGGAGCACAAAGACGCCTGTGTTGGACTCAGGGGTATGGCGGGGAGGGGGTCTGCAGTGTGTCAGAGTCACTCATAACCCTCTGTCATCTTAACCCATTGTCAGCAGAACTAGAGCACTTGTGTGCGTGTGTGTGTGTGTGTGTGTGTGTGTGTGTGTGTGTGTGTGTGTGTGTGTGTGTGTGTGTGTTTTGTTGCATTGGGGTCACGTGTTTGTGAAACAAGCTCCTTCTAAGCATTTTGAAGTGATATCATGAGAAATCCTGTTAATTTCATCTCCAATCTTTCAGTCAGAAAAAAAACAGCTTTTATTCAAATGACAACTTATGTCACAATAAGAATTATTTATATTTTAGTCACGATGAGCCTATTTTTTAAGAATGATTGTCAAGTTCAAAATCTCAAAAGCCACATTTTTTAGAATGAAACAAATTAAAAAAAGGAAAAAAAGATGCTCATAAAAATCCTCAAGTGTGTGTGTGTGTTTGTGTGTCATCAGGGATTGCGCTGTCAGGGAGCAACACTGCTCCACTTCTCCTCTGTGACAAGCAGCAGCACATTGCAGGACAGCTGAGGATAGGGGGGAGGAGGGAGGGAAGGCTCAGTCCTCCTCACCCCAGGTTAGCCTCAAGATCACCGCTGACCCAGAGAGCCGTCATCCGAGTGCTCTCGGAAAATCTCAGATACGAAAGAGGAGAGTAACATAACAACGGAGCAGGAGTGTTAATCAAAGGTGGATGAAGTGGGACATCCGCTCAGTGAGATCACATCAACCAGACTTCATTTTGTGGGTCATGTCATTTCTTACTCTTAGTGGGGTTCAGACGATGTGTCTGGAAAGCAATTTTCTTCAACCAGATAAAACTGAATAAAAACAGAGTTGTGCTGTGATGGAGGGATAAGCTTTGACTCCACAGTTTTGCTCATGTTTACAGCTAATCTTCAAAGGGTTTTAGACAAATTCTCTTTGTGATCAAACATTTTTATCCAAGCTAATCTTGAGACACAAGAAATCATTAAAAAATTGATGAATGTGAAAATATGAATCAAATGTACTGTGACTCAAATACTCCCTTCTATTGTTCAAAACGCAGATCTATGGTTGATTCTTCCACATCAACATGAGGGCTTATCTTTAAAAAGAAAACAGGTTATTCTTGCAGAGTTCTAAAGTTTATGTATATTAGAATCTTACCCAATAACCAGTGACACGTTGGTTTAGCTTTCAGTTTGTCATCTATGTGTCAGTTTTACCAATAATCATTAATAACAAAATAACAATATTGGGATGTATAAAACCTTCAGTCCAATAAAGTAACTGTTTTTAAAGCCTTTCTGAGAGTATTTGTTGACTTTAACATGTTTAGTTTCAGTAGTTGAATTTGTATCATCTGCTGAAAAGCAAAATGTGAGCAATAATGTTTTTGCCTTTGCATGCGTTCCATCCATCCATCAATACCTGCTTCATCCTCCACAAAGGGTCACAGAGGAGCTGGAGCTTATTTCCAGCGGTCAAGGGGCGAGAGGCGGGGGACACCCTGGACGGGTCGCCAGTCACAGGGCCACACAAAGACAAATGAGACAAACAACCAGTCACACACTCACTCACACCTAGGGACAATTTTACAAGACCAATTAACCTAACAGTCATGTTTTTGGTCTGTGGGAGGAAGCCGGAGTACCTGGAGAGAACCCACGCAAGCATGAGGAGAACATGCAAACTCCACGCAGAGAGGCCGCAGAGCCGGGAAGTGAACCCATGACCTCCTTGCTGCGAGGCAAGAGTGCTACCAACTGTGCCACCATGAGTGTGTTCCATCGACTCAAATAATAACAAAAGAAACATCTCTCTACTCCACAGGTTCTTCAATGTTGTGTTTTTGGAACTAGAATCTGCTCAGTAGACAAAGGGCTAAAGACCTCATAGAGGTGTGAAGTTTGGGAATGAATTAAATCAAACCAGGCTTGCATCAACTTGGCTAATTAATCAATTATTTATGAATAATTAACCATTCTGACACCAGTTAGACTATGAATACTCATACCACACTCTGACTTCTGAGGCTCCTTGTTGAAGTCAAGCGTTGTGGTTTGGTCTTGAGTAACCATACACACATTTGGGACTAATTCACTATTTATTATATCCTGAATTATGAAACTGAAAGATTTAATTGAGTTAAGACCATTATTAGTTCTGTACAGGGCAAAAGGTCAGGTATTACCGATGAGTTTGCAGAAGTTGTTTTTAGTTCTGAGGATCGGGGGCAGCAGTTTGCTAGGACTACTTTGAAACAGCGCTGCATTTCAATTATGGGGTTAAACTGTGGAATTCTTTGCAGAATGAGTTGAAGTTGTGTTTAAATATTTTTCAGTTTAAGAGGCTGTATAAAAACAGGATACTTCAAATGTATGAACTTACTGAATAATGGAAATCATGGAGATTGTAAACAGGTGAATATATAATGTTAGTACTTAATATTGATGGTTGCTTGTTAGGGTAATCGACTGACAGACTATGTTGTTTTTGGTGTTATGTACGAGTAAGGGGCAGGTATTATAAGATTTTTCTTCTTCCTGCTCCTTTTCAATCATGGTTGTGTTTCTTTTCTTTGTATCATTTTGTCCAAATGTGTGTACAGCCATGTGCAAAATAAAAAAGAAAGAAAAAAAAGAAAAGAAAAATCCCCTGAACCAACAAGTGGATTTGAATGAAACTCACAAAGTAATCGACGGATGTATACCTAGAGGGGTCAACAAAAAAACAACAACAAAAAACCTAGAGGGGTCAACCCAGTTAAATGACCTTTGTAAACACAAAAATAGCCATAACTCAGCCAATATTGCAGACACTGATCTTAAATTTAATGTGGTAATACCTGAGGGTCATCCATAACACATTCTCAGAGTGCTAATTGATCACTTCAGATCTTCGCTGAGTGAAATGGTGTGAGATTTTCAAGATTCAACCTAAACAACTATAACAACAAAACATGATCTTAGTTTAAAACGCTGGTATCCTCAGTGTAATTAATTACCATTGAACCCATGATTCTCCAAGAAGAGAATTACAGTGAGTAAGGATTTGCGCATAGTGACAAGAGGAGGGAAGGGAAGGAAAATGAGGTAAGAAAATATTATGCAACATACAGTATCGAGTCCTGTTTCTGAGCCCAAACTGCACAGAGTGCATCTGGACGACTCCTGTAAACATTATTCTGACTTCATGCAGCAGTATGTACTAGTCAAGAGCCTTTGGGAGAGGATACAGTCACCATAGTGACAGTGACAGATGCTCTAGTCTGTTGTCTCAGGTACCGATTCCCTACTGTCGCCATGATAACCACACATCCATCACCAAACCCTTGAAATTAGATCTGCTCCTCCTGATTCCAGTGATTTTTATAGATTAAAACCCAATGAAGGAGAATCAGTTGAAAATCCTGGAGAAAAATGAATGAAGGAGTGGTTAACACACCGCTGTGCCTTCAGTGTTTCTGTTGAGTAATGAAGCTTACATAAGCTGCAGAGCCAAACAGTTTGATGTCTAAAGGCGATATGACACTACTACTGCCTGGCTAATCACCAGGAGAATACTCCCATTCATTACCGTTCAGAATGAAGTGCCCCACCTGTGTTTTCACAGGACTCTGGAGGCCTGGAGAAAGCTTTCTAAAGTCAGGGGAGGAGGGAGGGGGAACAGTAGTTCTGCTGCCCGGCCACGCTGCAGCTCACTGGGGCTTTTATCGCCGAGTAATCCCCTACAACAAACAGAATGGCCGGCATGTGCACATGCAGCTGTCGCGGTCTTAGTGCAAGTGGTGTCATGTTAAATCAGAGGAATGGACTGAGCCCCCCAGAACCATCCGCTGCCCTTCCCTTTGCTGGCATCTCACCCGACGCGAGGCTCCAGCACACACAAACACGCTCACATACCCATGTACATAACCCACTTCCCACTCACATACTTCACAGCACAAAGTATTCCACTGTAAATAACTTTACCCTAGATAGTTTACACCACATACCGGTTACTTCTATGATGCCACATGCTGTATGATACAGAGTTTTACTTCAATTAATTAAACAAGTATGTGACAAAAGTCTTCTAATGTCCACACAGCTCCTTTCTGAGGTACACTCTGGAGAGTGATCAACAAGCATCTTCATAGGAAGAATGACTGAAAATCATCTAGACTCTTCTACATTCATCTTCTGTCTTCTTCCCTTTGTGTCCTTTCTTTTTTTCTGGTTCCAGTGACCTTCTCTCATGTCAACGATGGACAAATTTAGTGACCTGGTTTCTCCAGCGACCAAATGGTCGCAGGAAAACAAAGCGTGTGTGCATGAAGGTGAGAAAGGAAAGTTCCTGTCCACCCAGATACAGTTACACATATCCAGACACACAAATGGAACAATATAAACAAGTTTATCAGGCTGAGGTCACATGATCACCCCGACAGTCCATCAGAGGCAGAAAGAAATGAAACAAAGAGACGAAAAACTGTTCCCACCCTCAGGAGATACCGTGTATCATACAGTAAGCTACAAGAGGATAAACAGGGAATGTGTCGAGTTATTCTGGGATGTTGAGATGGAAGCGCTGTCGCCATGGAAACATGCAGAGCCTCCACCACTCCCTGGGCCGTGCCATTCTGGAGCTGCCAGGCTCTGGATGCCACGCCGCCAGGGGTGTTGTGACGCACAGCAGCGTGATGCTACAGATGCGACGGTGAGATGAAGCATCTCAATATGGCCGTTATATTAGTCAACAGAAGACTACTCAACTCCCTTCACTGAAATGCTTCCCATGATTTCATCAACGTCATTCACATTCAAGACCCTCGTTTTTAAAAGCCCTTTGAATGATTCAACTTGAAGATCTACAGAATTCAAATCAACTTGAAAAATCATTGCTGAACATCATTGTAGTCATAAAGAATAAAACGTCTTTCATAAATTGGCAGCAGCTGCTATAAAAGAACATTTTCCTGCCTTATTTGTGGCTGAGTTTATATATTTTTGTACAATTCTGACTCAGGATTCACACACTCTTCAATTTCTAACCGGTTTCACCCTGCACCGCCCAGACTGGAAATGTCTCCAGCAGAGACTATTTTAAACGTAGGTATAAATACTTAACGTTCTCTGCCTGTTACAGAAATACGTCAACAGGTCTGCCATATTGGGAGAGGAGAGGGCCAGGATAGGTTAAAAAAAGCAGTTTTATGTTTACATCACACAAACAATCTGAGTTGTTTTGTTTTGTTTTATCTATGTGATGTTGTCATTTTTAACTCTCAATAAATAGTCTTCAACAAAAATAATTTAAATGATCTAAATGTGTTTACATACACCAGGAAACTTAAAGAAAAAAGTCTTACTACCTACAAATACATTTGGGTTTTTTATCATATTTTATTTCACATTCATAAGGCTTTTTGTCATTAATTTTCATTTAATTTTCTTATAATTAAAATAGAAAAATAAATTAAAAAGTTTCAATAAGTAAATAAAATGTTTCCAGTGAAGTTTGTTTTCTCTATGATTTGAACAAAAAATAGTGATTTAAGTTTACGCAAGATGATTTTCCAGTTTAACCAGTGTACTCTTTATACACCCTGTACCTTTTGTCATTTGAATGACTGTTTAATCTCAAATGCATTGTCAATGCAAATTATTTAAAGTTTAAAAACCGGGTTAGAAGAACAATTATGTGTGTGCGTGTGTATCGAAATGTTTAACAAAAAACTTTATTAGATCTGTGGAAAGTTTAAAAAATAATAAACAGTGTTATTTTGAGTCATTTGCATAATAAACCTGCATGAACAAATCTCCTGAATGCATGAAGTTCAGTTTAACTAAATAAAACTTGTTGGAACATCGTGCCATAACTCTACAGTATATATCTATATCTACTATATATCTACCTATATATCTATATCATATCTCTAGATCCACCACTGCTCATTAGCAATGTTTGAATTCATCTAGAAAGATCTGGTGTCTCCATTTCTGAGTCTTTAGTTTTTGTCATTGAAGCTAAACACTTTGGGAAGAAACTTAAATTGGATACAGATTTTGACTGGTATCAGAAGTTATCAGCTCCAGGTTTTGCTTTGTCCAATTCTGATGAAAAAAATATCCAGTTCTTTTTGAAGTAATCCTGCCAATAAATCCACAAACAATCACTACATTAACAACAGTTAGATCAACCTGTCTCATAATACTTTAAGAACTACCTCATCATAAAATAAATGCAATTATTCTGATTACTAGTTTTGTACTACTAAATGTTTTCCAACTATAAAAAACTAATGCCTCTGCTTTAACATGGATGGACATACAGTTTGAGAATTCTCGATGGCCCAAATGAGTAAAATACAAGGGAATTTTTTGGTAAAACCCATTTAGATAAAACTGGATTAACAGAAACTTCACTAAACATTAGCTGAACTTTTTCCAGTTACAATATATCATTTTAATCAATATATCATTTTAATCATTTAAATAATATGACACCAAATCAAAAGTTGATTTAAAATAGGGCTATTGTTATCTTGGTGTATGTGGGTTGTTATTATACCGATGGTCTCATTTAGAGGACATATGAACAGGGGACTTTCCACAAACGGAATACACTCTGAGTAACCAGCACCTAAATAACATCGTGGGCTTAAGTAGCTGCAGAATTTAGCTTCCAGCACAGCAGAGGACGACATGTCTGCCCTACTTCTCAAGATCGAGACTAAAATAAGCTGAAGACGAGCGAGCGGCAGAGAAACAGTGAGTAAGCAGAGAAGAGATGCAGGTGCTGGAGCTCAGTCAAGAGGAGAAGACACACGACAGCTGGCCTGTCGTACAATGACTTATTCTTCAGCCAAAACACACACACACACACAGTGTACACTAACTGGTGAACAAGTAAACAAAATGCTGTACTTTCAACCTTTTATTGCTTAACAAACATTTAAACTTGAACAAATAGAAAAAAGTACCAAGTTTGAGCACAATCTTCAGTTTTACATTAGAATCAGTTACCATCTTATCTGTAAAATACTACTCACATGAGGTCTGGATCTAGTAGAACATTTTATCCTAACATGCACTGATGCTAATAAGTATATTGGCTCTGGTATTTATGTTTTATAGCTTTTAAATGGCTCTTAAGCTGCAAACCAGCTCTGTGCTGGATTTAGTCATGAAAACAGGCATGCTTTAAGTATCCATTATAGGTTATTACCGATACTGGAGCGTTTTAGCAAATAATTACAAAACTGAAATTTCTCCACCTGCTGGCAAAAAGATTAATCACAAGTAAAACACACACGGGGATTCAGGGAGGGCAGTCAAAGAGTTTCAAACCTACTGCCGATATTAGAATAAATTGTTTTTAGATAGATAAACAGAATCAATGAGGTCCAACAATACAATCTGTACACAAATTAGAATCATTCAAATAAAATCTGGTATTCACAGAATTAATGTCAGAATCATCACGTGGCAGTGTTATGCGTCAAAAACCAAACTCCCAAGTACTTTTGTACACATTTGTAAGTAAATTACACATCAGGGATTTATATTACAGCCTTTACAGGATGTGGTTAATATTTAAACTGCAACATAAATAAATTAAATACAAAATTTAACTTAAGTTTAAATGCAAAAAAATAAAAAATTTTCAATGTTTTAACTGAAACCAACAATTATGACAGAACTTGATGAAAGTTTAACTGTCAAATGTTTAGTAATCAGATATATTAAGAAGAAAAAAAAAGTTTTATTCAAGTTAAATGTAGTACGTTAGCTGCGCATTCGTGAGCAGGTTATATTGTATTTTTTTAATATACTAATTGAGAAAAACTATGTATTTCAAAACACGTTAACTTGTGCTGAGAAAACATTTTAAAATGAGGCTTTTATAAAGCTGCAGCTGCTGAATAACAAAGTTTTAGACTTTGCCTGTTTTTCCTTCAGTCTTTACATCTGCATCACAACACCATGAGATTCAAAGAGTTACAGAAACAATGAAAGCTTCTTGTACTACATACCTGCATCGACTCGTCAAATGTTAGTTGAAATGAGTGTAGTGGATCTGTGGAGGAAGAAAATGGCTTAGGGGAAAAAGTTCACTACAAATGATGCGACTCCAAAATTGTAACACAAAGGTTAGGAAAATATACATCCTGGAAACACGACCAAACAAAAAACAATAGAAATAAACAAAAAGCCTTCATGAAACATAATAAAAGATCACATCAACTGGTCACTTTTTGTGAGCATTTATAAATAAATAAATACTTCTGCCTTGTCCCTTACTTTAAACTTGGAAGCAAAAACATTTAGTAAGACAAACTCCGGTCCAGAGTTTTGTCAAATTGAAACCTGATGTAAAATAAACAAACGCAAGTTTCACCAAATGCTGTTTTGTGTGTATACCTCTAGATGTTTAGAATGGGTAGATGCAGGTCTCATGTTTATGTATCTATAAATGTGTTAAAGTGTTTGTTTATTCTTTTCCTTTTGTTTGTTCCATTTATGTTTTTAATTAGGTGTCCAAAACCTGACTGATCCACTCATGTGTTTTTTTAAACGACGAATGTCTTGATAACCGTTTGAATAGTCTTTCCACATCCAGGACACGGAGCCTGGAACTTATGCAGTCTCCTCGCACATGGGAAGCACGTAAGGAGGTGAGCCGTACGGCCGTGTACTATAGTTCCATTACGCGGTCGCAGTCGACACAGCTTGCACGGTTCCAATAGTTCCTCAAATCGAGCGTCTTCCACTTCCATGCCCAAATTTTCCTGACTCTCCCCCTCTGAGAGCTGGTCATATTTGTTGAAGCCAGACGGGCACGGCCCCTTGCCTTTACCCATAACCACTGTGGGAATAGGTCGATCAGCTGTGGAGTGGGAGGGCAGGATGATGGGATCAGACACCGTTCTGCTGCAGTCTGGGACATCAAGGCCTGCATCGCTGTCGTTTTCTTCATTGCGAGTAGAGAGCGCGCTGCATGCTGGGATGTCGGGGACAGACAGGGAATGAGCGAGTCGGGGGACATCTTTATACCAGTTCTTCCGTAGAGCCCAGCAGCGAACACAGTACCTCTGGGTGGGGACATTATACTTCTTGCACTCTGTGCACTGCCACGCATCCTGAAGAGCAAAGATGACACAAAGTTACGTTTCTAAAGTTTTAATCAAGAGCAAAATTCTAAAACTTCAAGATCCAAACCTGTGTGGAGCTCTCTGTATCCGTGTCATCGCTTAGACACTGGGAATCTTCATCAGGCTCCTCCTGCATCTAAACAGACACATGAGATCTCAAATTCAACAGCACTAAATGGTGGCAATGTTCCTTTTGTGCTAGAATAAAGGAATTAGTCAATGAATCTCACATACCAGTGTCCAAGACTTTTATTTTTAATTATTGTTAAAGTTTTTATAAGTATGAGCTGTATGAGAGCTTGTTCTTACTTCTCGATCTGCCTTCTCTTTTCCTCCTCCACATTCATCATCGAGGGATCCTTCTTCTCCTCCACTTCCTTCCTCCAATGCAGCTTCTTTCATTTCCACGCTCACCTGTTCACTCTCGCCCTCGGTTAGGAACCAGAGGTCTTCTGTGGTGTCTGACACGACGGCTGTGTCCTCCTCCTGTGTAACAGACAGCTGACTCATCAGTCAGATTACCACCCACAGTTTTGCTGCAACATCAGCCCGATATAATCTGTATCCTAAAGTAAAGGCTGAAAACCATGAAGAAGGTATCCAAATGTATTGACATATTTGACAAAATCGGAACGCTGTTTACGGTTTTTATGGAATGTCCTAGCAGCACATAAGGTCTCTTACTTGGTTTGTGTGGATGTCAGTAGAACCATTGCTCCTACGATTGTAGTTATTACGAAGATTACCCAGAAACCACCAGGGCAGACCTGAGAGATCCCACTCGTCAAGGGAAACATCTAGTTTGGGTCGTTTGCTGGCTGAGCATGGGAGGCCTTCAGCAGACTCTGAACAGGTTTTGAACAGTCCGTCAGCATTTAGTCAAGTGTTTAGCTTCAGTAACATTAAGCATGCAGACTGTAGTTACCATCGTCTGGATCTCGAGGTCGTCTCTGGGAGGGGGTCTGCAGAAGAGGCCCATCACTGTCAGCGGCCACTTCTGCTTTGACCACACCTCCACACACCTATACAAAGATGTGGAAAAAGAAGGAAATGAGACCACAGAGCCATGACTGGATACTTGGAGGACTCACAGCTCCGTTTAAAGCTAGCCTCTGGGTTTGGGAAAATAACAGGGTGGAGATTTAGGTAAAGGCCTACAACAGAGTGAAGTAGATAGGGGGTATAATAAAATTTCACCATAATGTGTTGGGAAAACCAGATAACAGAGGGAAAAGGCAGTGCTAAATATGGCATCATTTCCTTATGTAGAAAAGAATATTTATTGCAAAATAAAGTACTTCTGAGGGATTTACATTGGCACAGAACGAATAATAATTAAAGCATTGAAAATATGAAGGAAATAATTGAATAATGAAAAATGCTTTCCAAAGATATTAAGAGCAGAACTGAGAAAACACTGCACAATCAGCTGGAAATACAATAATTGCTATGATTCATCATTAAAATAAATAAAATTATATGACTTCAGTTTAGCTGATCTAGAAGAGAAACTATCAGACAAAAACAGAAGCAAGGAAAGGAACAGCATAGAGAAACTCGATGATGGCAGAAGAGGTTTAGGGTAATTAGGCCTTTGCTCATCAGGAGCTGAGATCCTCCAATTTATAGCAGAGAAGAGAACTCTGACAGACAGAGACAGTGACTCTGCCCCCCATCCACTGGGTGGAGCTGGTGGGGCACAAAGGAGTGCTGTAAATACCACCAGACCAAACCAAGGATGGGGTTGTACAGAGACGGTGCCACTCTGTACAGATGTACATCGACGAAGACAGCAGCCCGTACCACACTCTCCTCAGTCCACACAAGCAGAAAGAAGCTCATCGAACTTTAAATAAATGTGGCCAACTAGTGTTTGAGCCATGTACTATGTATTTTTTTGAACAGCTGTGCAGTTAAGACAGCAAACTCAGCGACTTGTCCATGAGCATTGTGTGAAGTGAGGTGAATAAGGCTGAGGGACTCTGTTTCTTCTGAGCACCATGCTTCGGCTTTACCTGACCACGATCCTCCACTCCTCCCTCTACACACTCACGGCGCACAGAAAGATTCTCTGCAGCGTCTGCATTTCAGATGAGACACAGTAACACACAAAAACAACCCCCCTTTTAATTATAGTATAGACTCTCTCACTAAGGCCATCAGAAGAGCAACAACTCTCTTCAAAAGACTTGAAGAACAAGTTGTAAAATGTTCTTCCTGTTGAGCTATGAAAAATTCCTGCATCCCCATGTGAGACAGCTATCAGCAGCTAGAAATGTATGTGGGAGGAAAAATTATTCACCATAAAAAAGAAGGTAAATCCCATATTCCTTTTATATCTTCACTTAAAATTTGTATGATTAGGTATAAATGAAAAAAATGAATCTACAAACTGTGTATGTTCTTCAATTATTCTGCCTGTACAAACAATAAACCATTAAAGAAAAATGTAAAAACAATTTAAACTTTTAAAATAAAAATTCACTCACCAGCACAACCAAGCACAACTAAGTACTTCTTGAGCATTTCATACACTGGACTGCAAAAAAAAAAAAAAAAAGTTGTTTAAAATTAATTTATATATCTAAAATGAAAAAGTTCAGATTTATTCCATAAGTTCTCATGAGCAGGACTGGTATTAGTGGAAATGAGTACCTCGGATTTTTGACAGAGAAGCTCTCAACTTCCAGGAGTTCTCCCAAAGGATCATCTTGACAGTGAACAATATGCTGCCTCTGTTTGTCATACAGCTGCTTCCCCATGATGTACTGGCCCAAGTAATGCATCACCTGTGGGTCAAGGTCACATTTATTTGTATAGCACATTTACAAACTCTTTGCTGTCCCAAAGCACTGTTCATACAATACAATAAAAGAAGATTACGGCTTGCAGATAATTAAAATCTAAAAGTCAGTGTCTCCAAAAATTAGAATATCGTGAACATTTTTTTTATTGGAAACCCATGGTACACCCTACTCAGCCTTTAAAATCAGAGGTCCCCAATCCTGCTCCTCGAGGCCCACTGTCCTACATGTTTTAGAAGTTTCTCTGCTCCAACACACCTGATTTGAATGAACAAGTTCAACAGCAAAACTTGATAACATGCTGAGCAGGTAATTTGGTCATTTGAATCAGGTGTGATTTTAGAGCAAACCTCTAAAACAGGGGTGCCCAATAAAAATATCCTTTTGAACTTGATCTTAACTAAAATTTTAATTGTATGAGACACTGAATTTTGAGTTTTTATTATCTGTAAGCCTTAATCAAAATTACAATAAATAAAGGCTTGAAATATGTCCTATGTATAACAAATCTATGAGTTTCACTTTCTGAAATAAGTTTAAAAAAAAACATTAAACCTCCTGATATTCTAACATTTAGATGTGTTTGCAGTGGAGGAGCTAAACTTGCTCCCAAATCATAATTATTTGGCAGAGCAGCACATCACAGAGCTACTGTTGACCTGCCTGCAGGGCTTGTAAAAAATATCAAAAGGTTACCAATACAAACAGATTTGGAACACAAAAACTATTTTCACAATGTGAGTGGAACAAGCTGCAATAATAAAAAAAAACCACATGAAATGTAATCTGACAGCTCACCTCTTTGACTGTGAAGACATCCTTCTGTGCTCCAGCTACACGCAGAATCTGCAGTAGAGGGGCTTTTGGTTGTACCTGATCAGGTAGCAATACCATTGTTAAGATGTGGGCTGGAATCACAAGAACTATTGATTATTCTGACTTTTACCTGATTACCCTCTCCTGGTAGAGTCCTGCTTGACGAGCTTGTAGCCGGAGAAAGAGCCGTTAGGGAGCTCATAGTTAGAAAGAAGACTGAAACAAAAAGTAACATTAAACGTAAGTCAACCAATCTAAATCAGTAACATCACCTAAAAAACAATTTATATAACCCCGTTTTGCGCTTATTTTGGAGATAAATAATTCGGTAGTATTATTAATTTAACAGTTAAAATCCTATTGAAAATGTGAATCATTACTGACCTAATCTGTTTTATGAAACCTGCAACTAGAAGGCAGCTTGCTTTAAATCGTTACACGTCTCCATTACTTTCCCTTAAGAGTCCGAAGTCATTTCCTAGCGTAACAGAAGGCCAAAGGCCCGAAGATAACGCTAGAACACATTAAAACATGACTGCGCATACTGTAGGAATTACTAGTTAAACTATACCATTTTAAAATAATTAGTACAGATAGTGCAACTGCAATCGTTTGTTCTAATTAAAGACAGCGTTACCGCTAGCTAACCTACGTGGCTAATATTAGCCTTCGTTTTTTTTAAACAAACCTTTATTGAACGTTGACAACAATACCTTCGTTTTATTGCTCCACAGCTGCTATATTGTTTTTCACGCACTGTTGACCGAACAGTGAGTCCATGCCTTAGAAAACACTGAAAATATTAGTTTTCAACTCCAGCTAAATAATAAAAAAAAGACGGTAAGCTGAACTTCAGATTCAAAATTATGCTTTTGACAGCACTTCCGGACCACATTGGAGGAATGCAGCGTGCAGCGCCTCCTACTGTTCAGAATTAGACGAGGCATTAGCGCCACCTACTGGACCGGAGTGATTAAAAGTAGGTAGGAAATGGACATAGATATTATATCCATGGGTAATGGACATTAAACTAATTATTCCATTTACTTGTTAACCTCTAGTATTTAATCAATAAACTGAAGCCTATTTAAAACAAATTCTACACATTTTTTATATTTCTTCATTAATCACAACTTTTGTCATTCAGTTGTATCATTTTCACTGTGTTAAATTCATGTTCTGTGTTTTTGGATGATTTCAGTGAGTACAACTCAGCTGGATGCTTGTCATTTATTATCAAGTGTGTTATTGACCAATGTATGTCTTATCATCAGCTTAGTTATGACATTTCTTTCCTCTGTTTCCTGCCCTGAGCTTGACTTTTACCAGCATGATTTTGTAATGTGATGTGATGTCCCAATAGTCTTGCACAAACTTCTACTTATATCGGTTGCTTAAAGTTTTGATTTACCGTACTTCATTGGATTTCTATGTTTATTAAATTTGATGTCAGTGCTTGGCTACATAATTTTTATACTGTTTACATACATTAGTAGAAATCCAAAGGAAAGAAACTGCCAAACTGAAATATTTATTCCCTGGATATTTCATAAAATTCTCTGCATATTACAGATTCTATACTTGTATGAGCTAAAAATATTATGTCAAAGACATTGTTACTCTTCTGTTTTAACACAACAGATGACTTGGAAAATCACGAAACAAGAAATGTTGTTTTAGAATGTAAAAATCCTCAGAATGTTCAAAGTTTTTCTGATTAGTTCTTTGATCCTGTTGCTTTCTCCCTTCTGATCAGTACCATTCCACCTGATACCTGTGGTTCCTGATGGGTGGGAGGGTGGGGGACATCTGTGGGCGTGGGGATCAGAAACAAAAAGTTCTCGTAGCTCTAAGGTGGGCACAATATTCAAGTGTTCCAAAAGAGTCTGCAAGACGACATGGCTGCAAGAATGCTGATCATGGTGGTCCTGATTACAGACATCTGTGAAGGAGGTGAAATGTTCTTATGACTTCAAATGAATGAAATGTTGAGAGGAACTGCAATGTGTCTGCCTTTCTGGGTTGAATTAATGCATTTTTGTCATTTATCCGGTAGCGCTGCTGGAAAAATCAACAGCATATGACTTCCTCCAGAAAATAAGAGAAAAACGTGGATTGGAGTGTTTTCCAGGAGGCTGCAGCACAGAGGTCAGCGAGGCTGAAGAGCACATAGACATGGATGTAGGATATGTAAGTAAGCACCTGATTTTACAGTTAAAGTTTAAACATCTATCTTTTTTACTTTTGTGTCAATGTAACTGTAATTATGTATTTTTATAATAGAAAAAAATTCTGACAGTTTTAAACCAAAAGCTGATTTTGTTATAAAAAGAATTTAAAGGTTTAATGCAAAAAATATCAACATATCATTTGCAGTAAAAAGACAATGATGTTTTAAATGTGTTATATTATCTTAATCAATAAGTAAGCCTTCTTTGTCTTGGAGCGATTCAATTATTCTAACATCATCTGAACCAACTGTGTGAATAATGATTTATTTTATGTCATTATTACCTGTTAATATTCCCCTTCAAACTAATTAATAAAATACAAACCTTTTGTCATCCCAAGGACAGAATGTATTCATACTAAGTTGCTGAATTCCTCTCTGCAGGTTTTTTTTACATAGTTGTAAATGTCAGTAGCTATACGGTGTCAACAGGAGGGTCTCAGTGAAAAAGTGGGCCGTGTTCCTGCTTGGGCGGGTGGGTTTCTGCACTGAGACTCTATCCACGAGAAAACTAAACATCAGGAACAAAGACCACATCCAGAGAGAGGACTTAAGAGCTGCTCTGTTTAATGGAATAAGGTGTAACTCAGTCAAGCATGGCAGTGAGACGTTTACTGTGCTCCTACATACCAGACTCACAGTCATTAATGTTACTTTGTTACTTAGTGCACCTGCTGCACATATCAGATGTACCACATAAAAGCCAGCAGGAAGGCTGAATGTGTTACAGTGTTCACGATAGGTTGCACTTACTGTAAGAACACGGATTGTTGCAATATGCAACATGATATTCTGTAAAACACCTCATTTTATTAACACGTCCTAAAAGGCATTGCTACTGTGAACAGAAGTCACAAATAAACCATAATGAGTGGCTAATGATAACGTGCTTGTTTGCAGGAGGAGAGTTCCAGTTTGCTGTACAATGGAGCTGTTGGCAAGAAAGATCTAAACTCTGTAAGCTGTCACGGTCTAATGTTAAATCCCAATTTCGGAAACAAAACTCAGCTAAAATAATGATAATACTAAACTATTTTTGTCTTTTGACAGAAACCTGAGAAACCTGCAAAGGAAACTGTGTTGGATGAAGGATCTGGAATGTAACCAAGAGGGAGAGTAAAGGATGCTGAGTTTCACAAAAGAAAAATGTTGGCCAAACAAGAAAAATTCATTTACAAATAAATCAGGTTTATTGTAAACTGTATTCACCATGATAAATAAAATGAGGAAATTCACAAAATTCTCACAAGAAAAAGGAAAGTGTTCAGAAACATGATCACAAAAACACCAGTCTTTTTATTGTCTTTTATGTCACAAGATAGTAAATGTAGAAGTTTCATTTTGTGTCTATAGAAAACAGACCAGAGAACATTCTGGTAACCTCTTTTTGATATGTGTATTAACTAATTATAAGATGTGTTTTCAAAATATAAAAAAATATTAACAAAATCAATCATAGCATCACTTAGATTACATTTAAACATTTGTCTAATCTATTGTGAGTTTTGTCTGATTAAATGTATTCTAACCATCAATATAAATATTTTAATGAAAATAAATAAAACTTTTTGCTAAATGTGTCTGTTTTTATACTTTAACCAGATAAATGTTTGTGGCTCAGTCATAAATGGATTAATTCTTTATCTGCTTAATCCCTTCCCTCCAAACTACTACATCACATGACCCTTCAGTGGTTGCTAGTACCAGTATTTGATTTTAAAGCTTGAAATTCTCCCAATAAAAAACATCTCTTTTGTGTTTCTATTAATAAACCAAAAAAAAAAGGATTTTAGATGAATTGTAGACTAGAAGAAGCACCTGGAAATTGTTTTAAAAGTTGTTATAAAAAACTAGGTTGGGATGAGTTCCTGCATCAGTGTGGCGTGGAGGTGATCAGCCTGTGGCACTGCTGAAGTGTAAGAAGCCCAGGTTTCTTTGATAGCAGCCTTCAGTTCATCTGCGTTGTCTCTCATCTATGTGACAGGCTGCACCCCATACATTCTCTATGGGGTTAAGGTCAGGAACTTGTTTCTACAAGTTATTTTAAAAACAATCTTAGTAGAGCAAAATGCTGTAAAAGGTATGAAACATATCAATTTATCAGATCCATCAGCTATAAATTGTCCATCATAAAACAATAAAAACATAATCAAATAAAACAAAAATTACATTCAAAATTAAGTGAAAAGTTGCAGCAATAAAAGCCCAGGTTTCCTGCTTAATGAGGACTAAAACCCAGTGAGAGGAACTGGGTTTGATTTGGTGATTTAAAACAAGCGGTTCACAGATTAGGGTCCAGAAGGGTTATGTTGGTGTGTTCTGTTGCGTTTAAACCTGCCCTATGTAAATAACTCACTGTGTTTTTACTGATAGGGAAATGTTGACATGCCAAATGAGGTCAGTAAGTGGTGAAGGTTCCAGTTGTATGTGTGTTGTTGGGCTGCTCTTGTTTCCTCTTGTGTTAGCATGTAATTAATCTGAGGGCGAGTCATGTCAGAGCTTCCTGCCTGGATGACTGTCTGCTGTAATGTAAAGGTTACTGGTTGTTTCTATGTGTAGAAGTGTGTGTGTGTGTGTGTGTGTGTGTGTGTGTGTGTGTGTGTGTGTGTGTGTGTGTGTGTGTTTTGTTTATGCTGTTGTTGCCATTTGTAGTGGATGAACTTGAAGTAGTTTTCTCTTTTTGCATCTAAAACCTAGAAATAGGAATTTTGGAATTAAGTTCATATCATGTACTGATGAACACAATCACACAAACTCTTGATGATGCCTTATTTACATTATTAATACCTCATTTGAACTTTTTTAAAAACAGTTTTATGAGAAGAAGTGAATCCTATAAATTGGGTAGGTTTCTGTTCATCATGTGGTCAAACCAACAGTAACAAGCTAGTCCTGAAGAGGTTGGAGGGGTACGTTAAAACACCCTCACGTTCCAATATTGTTATTACAAGTTTTTCGTTTTGCTTTTACTGTTTACACCTTAATAAGTAATACCCTGAGTTGCTTTCTGTTGATCTTGAATCACTTTATTTATTTTACATATGTATAATATAACAGTGACAGCATGTTTGCTGAATCTGCACCTAACTGAACTTTGCATTATGAAACGTACTGTATATATGTGCCTTTTATTGTTACTGTATCATTTGTATTGTGTCATTGAATATTGTATGTAACGTAGTGTTAATTGTTAAATGTTACCTGTCAAAGGATCACAAAGAAAAATTTGCAGTCATGCTAACGCTGGCATGTTTACATCTGTATTTATTGCTGATGGTCATTAAAATGCTTTCCCCATTAAATTACGGTAAATAAATCAAAATTATTATTGTTGTGGATGTTATAATGAGAAGTTATCATGACTGTAGTCAGCTTTGCTCATGAAGTGTAACAGATTGTAACATGTTCATGAATCATCTATTCGGAATCTCTCCATCATAGTTTGTGAAACTAGGAGCCTCCAAACACCACCTTGCATCAGGCCCTGCTATATTTAATCTGAGCTATAGTTTGAAACTTTTAAATTTGCTTTAAATCTCACATTTGCTTAGAGGAGCTTAGTGGACCATGAACTTTAACAACACTGTAGTTTTTGTTTTCATGTCACATGCTGATCATGCTCACACTGTAGTATGTGCTCTTCACATTTCTACTGAACATAACAACAATGAGTGAATACGTTTTTAAAAACATTTATAAGAAAGCAGTGCTGTTTTGATAGCTGTATTCTCAAATGTGTGCTACCTTTAATGTCACATTGCTTATGTTGTAAGTATGTTAGGAAGTGGGGTACATCACTGAGTAGTAGATAAGTGTTTTGTAAAATAATAACAGAATGTACTATAATTTGTGTAATATCAGTCCTTCAAATTTTACATGTCAAATTAAGAAGCATTAATACGTTTAAATGGCGTTCAATTTTATATAACCTTTGTCCAAATTTACTGCATGTCCCATTTTATAAAAATAAGTTTTAATCATGATTAAATATAACAACGAGAACAATAAGTTATAGTTATTTTTTGTCTATTTGTTTTTAATTTTGCTGATATTGTTCGCCGTCCATCCATCATTTGTGCTCGACTTTCCCATTTCCGACAGCACAGAAGGCAGCACGGCAAACGACAGCACAAGCTGTTACGGGATACTTTACAAACAAGGAACAACCGAAGCGGATTCGCTAAAATAAAATCACTTTCAAAATGTAAGTATTTGGTGCTTCTATCTAATCGCTTTCTACTTTAACTTAAACTAAATTTGTCTGTCGGGTTTTATGATAAAACACGGTCATATAAACAACGCCCAAAACTTTTTACTAGCATGCAACAAGTGCTGCTAGCACTTTAGCAGGGTTCTCAAGCGTAAGCTAACTATAGCAATGTTGCACTAACTTTTTTACGAAACATTTTTTGACAAAAACTTTATTATGAATTCTTTGTTGATTAAGTTAAAGAAAGTGTATCACTCAAGTTTGTCCAGCTTCGGGATTGTCTCGAAGCTAGCGTTTCCTCCCGAAACAAGGCTTTCCATTTGCTTGGCCTTGCTGGTTAGCTACGTGTGTTTAATTCGATACAGTCTAAAAGTAATTTGTAAACTTTTCAAGTGTATTTAGGCTTTCAGATTTTCGAAGAGAACAAGTAACGTTGACGCCAACTTGAAACAGTAAAATGTGGATGTGATTTAAAAAGTTGTTGGCAAACTATTTGTTTAGATTTATTTCCATGTAAGCAAATTTGTTGAAAATGGCTCCAGGTTTCTTTTGTTTTTCATTAACGTCCTTTGTCTATTTGCCAAAGGGATTCAAGTCAGTAGCATGACTGATCTTCTAGTTGTCTTCCAGCTGTTCACTCCAGAGTCAGGAGATGTTCTGACTTCCTAAAGCATTTCAGGATTCAGATTTCACATTCAAAGAAAATAATCATCTCATAATTACTCTGATTATCTGTCAGTTCAGTTGTTTTTTCAAACATCTTACATCACCTCCAACTTAACATAAAAAAACTGTTTCCAAATTTTATTATGGTATTATAAGTAAATCTCTGTTAAATTGCCACAAATATGCAGTTTTCTGAATATAAGTCACATGAGGTCAGATTTTAATGATTGATGTTACAGTTTTAGTGGTTGGTTACTGTTTAAAACTTTTATCAGTGCACACCCGTTTATTTGTAATGCTGTTATCTAAATTTATTTCTCTTGCATCATTATCAACATTTTATTTGTTTTATGATTTAAAAGTGGAATGATGTGCATGCCTTGTAATTTTTATGATACGGCTTTTGAGTTGTGAAGAAATAGAAGAAAAAATGTTGGTTCCTTGATTTATTTCCTTAGTCGAAATGAAGTAGCACAAATGTTGACAAACCGTACTGCCTGGGAATACCAGGTATTTTAAAAACTAAACTTTCTGAAGTTGTTTTAGTTTGTAATATGTTAAAGATCTATGTCCAGATATTTTTCTAACCCATTTTGATCATAGGTTTATATGATTATTGACATAGAGGTTTATTATAATTTAAGGAGAGTTTTCCTATAACTATCTTCTGCCAGACCATGACCCAATTTTTACAGATTTTTCTGAACTTGAAAAATTATATGCATAAACTCAGGCTTTAATGGTGATACATTTACACAAAATACTTATTTTTTTCCACTTGTCTTGATTTTATTTATTTATAAAGTCAAATTATTGACAGTTCCTAGCCTAAAGTTATGCAATAGTTTGTTGCAATACACAGTGCAAAAATAGAAAACATAACAGATGATCATAATAAACAATATATGTATGCAAAATGTAAAGCGTTATTAAATATTTAATAGTTGATCATCTGTTTTGAAAAAAGTAACAATAATTTTTTAAGTGTTAAGTTACTCACAGATTAAGAGTTGGGTTGTAGACAATGAGTGGGTAGGTTTTAGTCCCTTCAGTTTTACTTCCTGTGGTTAAAGCAGCTAAAATGGCACAATAAACTTAACAGGTAGTGAAAACCTCACATTTATTGACACTAATGTTTTGACAGTGCTACTGTTGATGGCGTCATAGTGCAGTGCTGTCTCAAATCAGAGGGGGGCAGTAAGTGACTAGTGTAAAAGTCTGCTGGGTCAGTAAGGCTGTGTCAGCTTTACAAATGATACCTCATTCATTTTCAAATATATAAAAAAATATTTGCTGTGGTCATAGTTTGAATTTGCCCTTTTTCAAACAGTTTTCAAAAGTGAGAAAATAAGTGAAAGAGCTTGAGGTTTAAATTTGGTGTCTTAACATGTAAAATGAATCTATTGGGTACCTGTATTTATTAACACTAGTTCTCATTTCCAGTTAACTAAACAGAACATCCAAGCACATTCTTTAAATTTTGACTGCAGTGTGCTCAGAGTTGGACATGATGGTAGACTTCTTTGTTTATTAAAGCAAGCAGACTTATGGTATCATCCCAGAATGAAGGCCTTAAACTGGCAGTACAAACTTGTACACAAAATGAGACATGGATTGGATTTCTTTAATCAGTCTACATGGTGGCTTTCAGTTCACTTCTTGGTCATCAAACATGCTGTTGCATCATGCAACATATGGTGTGTTTCTAAAAACCCTAATTTAGCTAATTCTGTATGGTAGCATTGTGTTGATTCATTATTTGACCAATACATGGTAAAAAGAAGGGATGCACTGAAATTTCAGCCGAAAGTAACCCAAAAGTGTATTTTTGGTTTTCGTCCGAAACGCCCAAATCGCCAAAACTACACGACCAAAACGTGTGATGTCACAAGCAACTAGCGAAGCCAGCACACAAGAAAAGGATAAGAGCCAGCATGTCTGCAGTGTGGACATATTTCACTGTCTCTGCTCGTGATTTTGAGCCGGTCCGGATCGCAACGAGTCATCTGCACAGCAGCTCGTTTCAATTTGCTCCTCCTGCTGGAACGGTGCGCGACTCCGAGTGACAGGTGGCATACGTGTGCATGACACGGCTTACAGCCATCAAGCCCCCCAGACAGAAAAACTGAACATCACCTGTAAGATCAGGCTGGACTGGGACGGCCCAGCCCAGCCTGATTGTACCTGAGTCAAACCCGAACCAAATTGTTTTTGTTTTGTTTTTTTTTTCCCTGTCGTGGCCGCTGCTACATACTGCTGTCACATCTTCAGACAGGGGCTTCTCCACAGACAGTATTTTTCCCTCCTCTCGCCATTGTTTTCATAGTTTTGTAATTGACTTATTGCAATTCCTTGATTTTAGTGAGGTTAGTACACGTCATAGCCATAAATGCTATGGTTCTAATAATCATTTCTTTCTGTGTTTCGGTTTTCGGCCAAGAACTTTCATTTCTGTGCATCCATAGTAAAAAGTATACAGCTTTTATTTACCAACAATTGAGTTTCAATTGTATTGTCTGCTTTAAGGATCAAGTTATTGTTGTTTCAGGCAGTTTGTGCTGTAATTAACTTAAATAAATGCTGACATTGGCTGTCATCTCTTGTCATATTTCACTTTATTTCCCCATTCAACTCTCTCACACACACACCACACAAACACAGCAGGAAGGCCATAAGTCTGACTATCTTTAATACTAAATTAAAACGTCTTTAAATTTCAAAGTAGCTGCAGTCTTTTTAAGTGGGAAAGAAAACGACAGAATAAATGGTGTATAGTTGTCACAATTATAACAGGATTTGTATTTTAGATGAAGGTGCTTTAATGAGTATTTATTTAGGAAGCAGATTTACTCTAACAAGGGGCAAATGAGAACATTAAAAATGACTCGATGTTATTTGGTATAAAATGTGTATAAGAAAATACTAATATTCACATGTCGTATTTCTCATTTCATCAGGTCAAACGTCAGTCCAGATGATTCTGCTGCAGCATCAAGCAATAAGCGCCTGCAGCATACTCAGGCCCAGGTGGATGAGGTGGGTTATATTTAGTCTTGAATCAATAAAATGTTTTAGAATAATTGTAATTTCTATATGTATTACCAGAAGATTATGCAGATTCTTTGATTTTTCTTTCCAGTTTTTTTAAAGATGGCCATCACATGGTACAAAAATGCTATTTTTAGATTTTCATGTTTTAACTGTGCAGTCTAGGTAATAGGTACAGCTTGTTTTCCCTTTTCAGACTTTGGAGATTTTAATTAATACACTGCTCAAAAGAATAAAGGGAACACAAAACAAGACATCCTAGATCTGAATGAGTGAAATATTCTTATTTAATACTTTGTTCTTTACAAACTTGAATGTGTTGACGACAAAATCGCACAGAAATTATCATGGAGGGTTTGGGGTCACACTCAAAATTAAGGTAGGAAAACACACTACAGGCTGATCCAACTTTAATGTAATGTCCTTGAAACAAGTCAAAATGAGGCTCAGTAGTGTGTGTGAGACCTCCACGTGCCTGTATGACCTCCCTACAATGCCAGGACCTGCTCCTGATGAGGTGGCAGATGGTCTCCTGAGGAATATCCTCCCAGACCTGGACTAAAGCATTCTCCAACTCCTGGACAGTCTGTGGTGCAATGTGGCATTGGTGAATGAAGCGAGACATGATGTCTCAAATGTGCTCAATTAGATTCAGGTCTGGATCGGCGGACCAGTCCATAGCATTTGTCTTGCAGGAACTGCTGACACTCCAGTCACACGAGTTCTAGCATTGTCTTGCTTTAGGAAGAACCCAGGGCCAACCGCACCAGCATATGGTCTCACAAGGGGTCTGAGGATCTCATCTCTGTATCTAATGGCAGTCAGGCTACCTCTGGCGAGCACATAGAGGGCTTTACAGCCCCCCAAAGAAAAGCCACCCCACACCATCACTGACCCACTAACAAACCAGTCATGCTGGAGGATGATGCAGGCAGCAGAACGTTCTCTACAGTGTCTCCAGACTCTTGTCACGTGCTCAGTGTGAACCTGCTTTTATCTGTGAAGAGCACAGGGCACCAGTGGCAAATTTGCCAGTCTTGGTGTTCTCTGCCAAATGCCAAGCGTGCTACTGTAAGCACAACTCTTGCTTGTGGATGTCGGGCCCGCATACCACCCTCGTGGAGTCTGTTTCCGACTGTTTGAGCAGACACATGCACATTTGTGACCTGCTGGAGGTCATTTGGCAGGGCTCTGGCAGTGTTCCTCCTGTTCCTCCTTGCACAAGGCAGAGGTAGCAATCCTGCTGCTGGGCTATGACCTCCTCCACGTCTCCTGATGTACTGGCCTGTCTCCTGGTAGCACCTCCATGCTCTGGACACTACGCTAACAGACACAGCAAGCCCTCTTGCCACAGTTTGAATTGATGTGCCAGCCTGGATGAGCTGCACTACCTGAGCCACTTGTGTGGGTTGTAGACTCAGTCTCATGCTACTACTAGTGTGAAAGCACCAAAAGCATTCAAAAGTGACAAAACGTCAGCCAGAAAGCATAGGAACTGAGAAGTGATCTGTGGTCACCACCTGCAGAGCCACTTCTTTATTGGGGCTGTCTTGCTAGTTGCCTGTAATTTCCACCTGTTTTCTATTCCATTTCCACAGCATGTGAAATTGATTGTCAGTCAGTGTTGCTTCCTAAGTGCACAGTCTGATTTCACAGAAGTGTGATTGACTTAGAGTTACAGTGTGTTGTTTAAGTGTTCCCTTTATTATTTTTTGGAGCAGTGTATCTTTCCCATTGTAGATCATTTTTGTATTTAACTCATAACCCCTCCTCTGTTATTAATTCAGTTTGGTGCCACACTTACATAACACTTGGCAACAGCACCATAATTCTCCCTTCAATTTTAAGATACTCTATTCATAACCGTGTCATTGAGGACATCGGTTATAAAGGCTGCCAGGTCTCTACTCATAATCCCCATTGCTCGTCTCCTTCTCTTTCTTTTCCCTCTTGAGGTTTGCCCCTCCCCCACAGAGCTTTACCCTAAGCGTGTCACACACTATCCAATTGGTTGTCAGAAGTTTATGTAATCACCATCTCAGTGCTTATGTAAGACCTGCACGGGCTCTCACACTCCTCTACCACGCCGCTCTTTGTGAGGGGAGGGGCAGTAGTGAGGTTTGTGGATCAGTGGAACATGTGGGTTTGTGTATTCTGTGACGCTATCTGTGCACACATGTTTACCTGATGAATTATGTTTGTGAAATAAAACCTGTATGTGGTTTATGTTTTCGTACAGGATGTGATCTGCGTTTAGTTCTGGTGTTGGATAACTTTGCCTGAGGGTGTTTCACATTTAAAGCTGTTATGTAATCATATATGTTCAATACATTTGTACATTCCTGAAGCTTATCTCTGTTTTTTAATATTATAAAGTGAAGACAAATTAAATGTACCATTCAGATTAGAAATGAGAATAAACACATGTTTTAGTAGAAGTGTTTATTATTGTTTCTTTTCACTTTTGAATAGGTAGTGGATATAATGCGTGTTAATGTAGACAAAGTGCTGGAACGGGATCAGAAGCTGTCTGAACTGGATGACAGAGCAGATGCACTGCAGGCTGGAGCCTCCCAGTTTGAGACCAGTGCTGCTAAGCTGAAAAGGAAGTACTGGTGGAAGAACTGCAAGGTAACATAACAGTCGGGTTCAAAAATGTACTAAACATTATAATACGCTTAACTACACCCTGGTTCCTCTCAGAATGTATTGTAGCGTAATTAAAGATCAGTTATTTGGCTTTACCACATAAAAAAAAAAAAAAAAAAAAGGTCTTAGAAATCATTACAGGTATAAAGTTTAGTTTTGTTTGTCACTTTTATCTGCCTTTACCCTTACAGATGTGGGCCATCCTGATTGCAGTTATAGTGATCATTATCGTCGCCATTATTAGTAAGTATCAACTCAGTTGTTAGGAAAGTTACTCAGCATTTTCTTCTTTTGTAGGTTGTGATTGACCTAAAAAACCACTAAGATTTTGCAGCTTAGCCCTTAAGAATAATCCAAATATTGACAATTGTGAAGACATCGTGAAAGTTTAAGATTTATTAAAATTCTTGTGAGTCACCATGTACTACGTGGGGATGGACACTCCCAACTTGAATCATAATAACAATCACCATTAAGCTACATTTGTAAAGAACAATCTATAAAAACAAGAAATGTGTCAATGCTGATGCTAAAATAATGCTGCATATCTCTTAAAAGAGAGAAACTACATATAGCACTCTAAAGTCTAAAACTTTGGTTTCGACAGACATGCTTTGGGTAACTATTTACTAATTAAGTTTTACTTCTTTGCCAGTCTGGTCCTGCTCATAAACAAGAAACAAGATGAAGAGGAGTGGAGCTAAAATGAAGAAGAGTGGGGCAATGTGCATACTTCAAGTCTCAGAGGAAGAAATCAGATGAACACAAATGTCACCTCTCCAGTGGTCTTCATTCCTCATTCTGAATTGCCAAATGTGTGTGTGTGTGTGTGTCTATTTGTTGTGTGCCTTACTAAGAGTTTGTCATACTGCTGTTTACTCTGTAATAATATTAATACAGCACAAACAAATCCATGCCACTACATGCCAAAGAACACTTAGATATATACACAATAAATCTTTTATATACATAGTTTTCAACATTGTGACATAGCACACACACGCACACATTCCATCCCTAAGACAAGAAGTGTATAGTATTGTTAACTTTATCAACTTATTATATATTAATAGATATTGTGTGTCAGGTTAGGAAATGTGCCTTTTGAGAATATTCAGTTAAAACATGCCCCTGTGTATCAGTTTTTCTTTATGCTTTTCAGAGTTTACCATTTGTATTTTGATATCTCTAATTTTAAAAAAGTATGCATGTTTTGCGAATGATTTCATTGAACTAATATATCATCTGTTTCAATGCTTTAGTGTATTTTTGCACTAATGAGTGCTAACTTACTTCCTTGTAGAATATATTTAAACAGAGGTGAATTAAGAGGCAGTTCAGAATTCTTTGGACCACCATCATCCCTTTGAGTAGCACTTCTGATGCTGTAAAGCTAAAGTGGTGTTTAAAAAAAAAAGTGCCAAGACCAAACAGCCTCATGGCCTGACAAAGGTCAAAGAAACTGCCTCAAAATGTATAAAAAAAGAACAAAAATGTTAAAAGGATATAGAAATTTTCTCATAGAAGCTCTTAAGAATGTCATAAATATTGCTTCAATGAAATGTTCAAGCACAACGGTTGAAGTAAATGTAGTTTTAAGACGGATGTAAAAAGTTTCTCCAATGGAGACAGAACAGCAAATACAGCCATACCTTTTTGATCCTATGTACCAGTTAGTAAGAGTTGTGCCTTCTGAATGCTCACTGTTTATACACTCTGCCCTTTGCTTTAGTCAGCTAAACATAACCTCTAATAAACTCTTCTGTTAAGTCACACTGGCATTGACCTCATCTGAAAAATGTAACATCTGTTTTAGTATAAAATAATTTGTTTGCATCCTGTAAGAATAGAACTAATGTAATATTTGGGAGATTTGGGTATTGTACTGTGCTTATCTTGCTACTGCTGAACATTAGAAGTGACTGGAGAAAACCTTTGGCTCCTGACTTGTGATATGTGCTAAACCAACACTGGAATAGGGTTGTTTTTTTTTTTTTTAGCTACTTTGAGACAGCAGTCACTTGATAATAGCTTTTGCAGTGTGTCCATATTTTCACTAAACAATGCTAACTAAAATATGAGCTCTTTAGATTTTTTTGTTTGTAGATATAGCCTTGAATTACACTTCTAGACCAATAAGATGCGTGTACAGACCACATTTGTATCACATACAGTGGGCTATGTATTGAATTGCCATCCTTGTTTGTTTATACAAAAAATGAGGCCTTTTAATTTTTTAAGCCCTTTGCCAACCTACTAGATTTGTATGTGAGGAATAAAGTGCACATGTACTCTTTGGCCATAAAAAAATTTTTGCTTAAATAAAAGTGATTGAATTTATATTAAATTATTTGTACTTTTCCTACCTGAAAACACATTTGTTCCAGGTTATATAACCATTTCTATACGGCATTTGCCCATTTGAATGTCTAATAGGCAGGCCTTTTGTATAGGGTTTGCCTGTTTTTTCTGTGCATGCAAGTTTTTACTGGCATTCACCCAAAACATGAAAGTTAGCTGAATTGGTCATTTTAAATTGATTTTAAGACGGCATGTTCCTCATGGGTGTAAGCTGAGAAACTGTCTAATGCTTGTGGATCACTTGGAATACATTTTTGATAAACATTCAAATGTCCGGGTTTTTTTTAACAAGTGTACTGCTTTAACCTGAGCATGCAGCCGGATATCTATCCATTCATCCAGTGACAGGCGTGGATGGAGCAGACTTGTGGTGACTCAATGCTTGCGCAGTCTGCTCCCTCTTGCTGCCCCTGTTGCATAACATGGGGATACACGTGAACCGTCGGCAAGCCCTTGACAGGCTGCGGTGTCTGCACGCCCATTTTATCTCTCTGTCCAATCAATCCAAATATGCATATTATGTTTGTCCAATCATATTGGGTTGGGCGGAGCTACTCCATGCTGGGATCACGTTGCACATATGTGTCAAGCGCTTCGGATTCGATGACGATTTTGATGCTTAACTGGGAAATAACCAAGAAAAATCTTAAAAGAATTGCTGGGGAATCACTTTTGAGGATCTTCAAGTTCTGGATATTAAGGCTAAGGCACGCGTGGATTGAAAAAGGTAAATAGTTAATCAGAACACAATAAATTGAGGTATTGCTCGTGAGTTGGCTAACTGGATAAGCTAGCAATAATCACCTTACCCTGTACACATTAGCCAAAGAAAACAGTAGATGTAAACAAATCAAATTCTGTCGAGGCGTGTCTTAGAATCTTGATATATTGATGTGTGAATGTTAGGCTATTTGACTGGTTACTAATCAGTTAAATCTGACCTGGCTGCAGGCAATGCTCAGTTCATAATAACATGTCTGCACCTCACGAGTTTTGCTGGGTTAGTTATGAGTGATACTGTAGTCCAGCTCAGTGACATTCTGGAAGTGCATCACTATCAAGTAAGTCCAGTTGTCAAACAGTATCTAGAAAAGTAATAATTCGTGTTATTATTGCACTGTAATATTTGAGTATTCCTGTCCTCAAAGCGTTGTTTTTGTCGTTATATATGTAGCAGGTAGAGATCTGACGTGTAGTTTCATACGAAATGACGGTCGTGTTTTATTTAGAGGTGTTTTGTTTTTGATGTTGACGTCCACGTTTTTAGACGCAACGTGCAGCTTTTAGAGAGGTTATTAGTGTCAGTAGGTTTCAAATGGGAGTGGCTTAAGCCTTGGTTATTGTTGTTATAATTGTTTGAGGTTCGTGACTTTTTTTGATTGTGTTATTGTATATATATTTATATTTATTTAATGTAGGTAATAACATATAAAACAAGTATTAGTACTTGTTTACATGAAGATTTACTAAATCACAGTCCTGATTCTGCTATTGCCTTTTACCCCATACTTTTTAAGCTAATTCATAGATAATTTAACTCATTTGAACTTTAAAGCAGCATTTGACAACATTCCTGTGTAGCCCCCTATTGCCCCCTACTGGTTGAAAGTGTAATTTCAACTGTCGTAAATCCTCTCACTGCTGTTCTCCCCTGCAGTCTGCCACAGCTCCCACTGCTTTTCAGATAATAATCTGGTCAGACAAGTTGTTGTATTTTAAAAAAAATTTTGAATGTATAATTATTTTCAGTTCAGAAACAGTCTCTCTCTCTTTCTCTGCCTCTCTCTCTCAGCTGTCTGAGTGTAAATGCCAATTGATTCTCTACTAGAACTCAGCTGCCAAACTCCTTCAGCAATGTGTCACACAGGTGTGCGTATCAGGTGTGTGTGTGCAGATTAAAATGATCCATCATCCAGCGTGAACCTGACGAGGCTTTTGGGTCTATGTGGCCTCGTGCAAAACCTCCGGGTCCCCAGTGGACCAGCACAGACCTGACGAGGCTTTCAGGTCTTGGTGGACTTGCGCAAAACCTCCGGATCCCCAGTGGACCAACGCGGACCTGACGGGCTTTCGGGTCTATATGGACTCGCGCAAAACCTCGTGGCCTGCGTTGACCCCCCAGCGAGGACAAAGTTCTTGCTTCTCGTGGAGTATGACTTGTCCTTGACTCAGTACGTAAATCTGACTGGACCCGTAGGACCTCGGTTCGGATCCTACTAGTGGGCAATAGCTCATGGAGGTGTACTCCAATGTAGATGTTTTCGTGTGGGTCGTGCGTCACCGGTTCCAGCGGATTTATTTATTTACCTGTGAGGTGGTGTTGAGGAAGGCTTTGGTTATCAGATCGGTGTAGGAGAGATTCCTCCAGGCGTTGCAGCAGGATGACGCCTTTCTTGGGGTCTGCGTGGGAGTCTGTGTGCCGGAGAGGAGATTGGGGAGGCTCCGCTGTCCTGCCTGGGGTATGGGAACGATCCTTTGGCAGCGGGGCTGCTGCTGATCTGATCCTCTGTCGCCACATTGGATCCACCGATGGCCGTGGGGGTCAAGCTGTCCTCTTCATCATCGTCCTCCTCTGGTATGTTGTCGTTACGTTGCGACTTCACCATGCCAGAGTCAGGTCGTGGCAGAGGAGGCATTCGGGTGTCAGTCAGGTTCGGGCTGATTTATTTACTTATTTACCTGTGAGGTGTTGTTGAGGAAGTCTTTCAGAACATTATTTTCTACAATATTTCACCACGTGGTTAATAATCAGACTGGTTAAACCATAAAACCCTCGCTGAAACCATCACTCCTCCCCTACTGTTGCTACTCCTGGTAACTATGGCCGTAAAGAAGGCGGTGACATCATCTAGGAGACCTACCCGCTCCACAAAACTGTTTATTGCTGTATCTGGCCAGTAGAGGGGTGTAGAGTGGTGGCAAATATGAAAATGGTCAAGTTTCTAACTCAAAAATCAATTACATCAATTTTAATGCTTTAGCTTAAAGTGTAAAAAAAACAGTTTATTGTTGCTTTAATCTCTTATACGTTTTGGAGATCTTTAAGAATCACAGAGTAGGTGAGCCTCTGTAAGGTCACCAGTTCTCAAATGTTTATTATGTAATATTACTACTTCATAACTAAATTACTCATCTAGATATGTATATCCTGTCAGAGTTTTTTCATAAATTCAAGAGTGTTAAGTGTTTTATTGAATGTCAAGCCTTAACATAGTAGTGTTTAGTAGTATTTATTTTATTCAGTCATGAAAGTAAATTGTGTAGACAGAAGCAATCCTGCATATATTTTTTTTTTACACTAGAACTTTTCAAAGATATTTTTACTGACAAGTCTTGTGAAAACTAAAAGTGAAGTTGCTGTTTTGAATTCTAAATTAGCCTCATTCCAAAATTGTACTCCCATAATAGAAATACATCTCCTTTTAATGACTTTCTTAGCTTTTTGAACCCTAAACTTACAGACACCTCTCAAATCATAATTACTCTCCCGCATTGAGAAATACTTTTGTACATTGTCAGGAAGTGGCATTAATTTAGCTCTAAACATTAATTGCATAATTTTATACTGTAGTAATAACATAGTTTCATCTGAGCAGAGAGCAAATACTTTTATAATATTTACTTCTAAAACAAATGTTTTACTGGCAAAAAACTTTCAAGCCACACTTTTCAATTATGTAATATTTATCTGGGACTTAAGGTGTTCTTTATACTACTTGTTATGTATACCAAACGAACACGTTTTTTTCTAGGAGGAACAATGCAGTAAGTTTAATTGTAGTATTGGTTAGTGTGGGACTGGCTCCAATAAAACGAGCAGGTTTTGTAGTACATTGTTGTAGATACCAGTTTGACTTGCAGTGCCATACATTCCCAGAAGCTCTTGGTACATCCACATTAATGATCTCACCACTTGGAATCAGATGCCCAAAGTAATTGTTTCCAGTATTTGTAAATCAACACTAACATTTGCGTCACAGAAAGTACATGGCTTAATCTAACTTCAATTTGTTGCTCTTTTCAATGGAGTTCTGCTGTCATATTCATGAACGGCGAGGTAACATATGGTTGAAAATGTCATTGTGTTTAAGTTTGGTAATTTGATCCCCTGCTCATTACATGCCTATGGGTCATTGGGCAAGGCACCTAACCAAATGAAAGATATCTTACTTTGTAGCTTTTCAGATGATAAAATGCTGTAAAAGACTTTGAAACACACATAATGTAGTACAGCCTTCTTTTCTTTAGTGACCACAGTCTTCAAAATTATGATTAAAAATTACTTAACTCTTCCTCAAAAATCTCTTTAAATTTAATCTGTATAAATGACGCACTGCAGACTAGCCTGATTAGATAAATAAACACCCTGATTTCTATTAGTTTGACAAGAGGTGAATGTATCAGTGGCATGTATGAAGTTCCCCATATGTGATTTGTTTGTAAAATTATGCAATGGAAGTAATTTAACAGTGTTCAGGAGAGTGACAGATTTATGTCATTACGTAAATGAACAACCAGTTTTCTTCTCAATGATGTAATCTACAATCACGCGTAACAACTACCGGTAATCATTGTTTTTTTAGCTTTACAGATCTGCTCACGACACTGCCTGAAAATATTTGTATCTTCCCCATTTACATGAAAGTCTACATACATGCATATACATACACATGTATACGTACATGTGTCAGGATGTGTAGTTAATCACCATCTCCTTGGCTTTGATGTTTTGTGAGGTTGTTTGTACATTAGTCTGTAAAAAGCCTCACCTTCTTTCGCTAAGCACTCTCCTGACAGTTCTGGACCAAACCACTGTTATGTCGTCTGTGTATTTTATATGATTTGTGCTTGCCTTTGCATAGTTGTCCTCAGCCATTTAAGTGTATGGGGATTAGGATACATCCCTGTGGAAATCCAGTTGTAAAACTGTTGGAAGTGCACCTAAAGCTTTTAATTTATTTGACCACAGCTTGTGTTGAACAAAGTGTTGGTGTCACAGTTGTTCACATTTATTCACCGACCACCATTTGGTGGTGGCTGGTCTAAAGCCACTTTACAACCAGGTACCATTTCATTAATGTTTAAATGAGCTTGTATTAACGGACAGCCCATTCTTGGCTGCTCTAATGGACGAAATGCTCCCATGTATGTAAAGCGTGGATGATGTGAGTCAGATGGCAGTGAGTCACCTTAATAAGACAGAATAAGATAGGAGGGCTGATAGTGTTTGTTTGAAAATTGAAGCAGAACATTTAACTTGTTTACGTATATTTTGTGGTGACTCTAAAAATGATACATCTGAACATTTATTTTTCTTTTGCTTTTGTTTTAAAGTTTTGACACATCACATGACATGTTTAATGCATTGAATTCAGGTTTACTGTGTCAGACAGAGCTTTAATTCAACAGAGGTGTCGATAAATTCATGCCTGGAAATGTTGAAGCCTAACACGAATTTTAGCTATTATCAGTGAGAACACTTGGGGAAAGTTTGGATATCACTTAATTATTCACCTTACTCTGTTGGTTGATCAGAGGCCAAAATGACCGGCAGTGCGTTTATGTGCATTTGTGAGGTAATTCACACATGATGTGGACAGACTCCTTCAGTTTCTGTCAGAATAACAGAGAGCAGTACAGTATCTAATGTAGTTGCTGCTGTTTTAAACAGAACATTCACATTCTTCTGTAAATCAGGACTGATAATGTTCTGTGAGATAGCGATGTGACGTTCATGAACGAGTCAAATCTTTTGAATGGCTCTTAGCTTTGAACAAGGAGAACCGAGTCCTTGTAAAGAACCGTTCATTTTTTTGTAATAACGTGACGTTTGAGGCCGGGAGGCAATATTCAACAACACTGGCTCTTTATTTAAAACAACATCAGTGAGAATAGCAACATGAATCAGTTCTATCGGTGAAGTTAATTAGCGATGCACACGTATGTGTCGCAACAAAGAGTGTCCCCAAACATAGTTCCACATGATATTTTTCTTTCAAAATATTGCAAAAAAAATCATAAAAGAGAGTTTTTTGAAAGGTTCTTTGAAGTGAATGACTCCCCAATGAACGTCTCCCTTCAAAGGCCATAAATCCCATGAAAATCTTGAAAATTACATTTTGCTTTATCTCTGATCTCACCCAGTATGTCAAGATTTTGTGTGATTTGTGAGCACTCAGAAAATGTTCAAAAAGTTAATCAGCAAATTAATTTAGAATTTTATTAGATTTTCATCAAATATCATTCAGTAGTTAATGGGATATTTTACTAAGAGACAGAGTTTTGACTCCAACATTTATTGTCAAAGTTCTAAGCACAGCTCTTGCATGATCAGCATGATCGTTTTATTGTAATGGGTCCCAGCACAATAAAACGATGCTCAGAGTTCACGTGATTGATAGAAAAAAGACTTGGAGTTCATCCAAATACTGTCCCACAGCTCCACACACTTAACCTTTTCTTCTCGTTTCGTCTCGCACACGAATACTTATTAAAGTCTTGTCTCATTTTAGTCATCAAAGAGCTGCATTTACCTCGTCTGTGTCTCGTTAACATCTTGGAAAATCGCTATCTCACAACTTGTCATTAATGAAGGACAGGTACTGAAACAAGGCACCATTTCATATTGCGTGAATCAGTCCTTGGTAGGTACCACGGAATTTGATTGGTGCCTTAAAATGTACAAATCCCTATTTGACACCAAATTTTAGGTCAGTATCTGTAAAATTGACAGTTAAAGCCATATTTGTGTTTGCTAATGTTGATTAGCTGTGGTGGCCATCTTGAATCGAGTTGACTTCAAATGTTAATCACCTGCAGATGTACATCCAGTGATTACTTTCTGAATGTTTCATTAAAATCTGCTTAATGGTTCATTAGATATTTTGCTAACACTATAAACAAAAGAACACACTAGCACAAGTAAAAACCTTATTACCCACCTTTGGTCTTTGAGTGGTGAGCAATAATAGGCAGTCTTATTTCCAACCAATCCACAATTTGCAAATGTCCAAAGAAACGGCTGCTTTTAGTTCTTCTATTAAGTAAATGTTATACTTTCAAATTTGTTGTGCTACTATTTATCATCCTTTTTTATGTTTTTTTTTTTTTTAATATTCCAGGGCTGACGGCAGAAGGTTTTATCCAGGACTCCACACTAAATGAATTTATTTATTGTCACCACATGGAACCTGTACCCTCTACTGAACATATGAAGACTCTTACTTACAAGTGTGACTAATGTGTGACCAGAGTATGGTGATGTCAAGAGGTGACGGAGGTCCAGATGGGGAGGAGCCTGCATTACCATCATCCACAGCAATGGGTGGAGGGGATGATAGGGTGCCTTCAGGGCATCAGGGTAGAAGGGCACAGACCGAGCGCCTTGGGGGAGGAGAGAGAGGAACTCCAAGAGGAGAGGGAGGGGAGGAAGATGAGGAGATGACTAACGGTTCTCATGATCTTTCATCCTCCTCCAATCAAAGTCCTGAGAGTGCCACAGGATCAACCTCATCGTTTACCAAAAGGTACTGACTTTTTGAACTAATGTGTCCTGTAACATGGACTTTCTTTAAAATCTCCCCAATAGTTTCTTTGCTTTGAATATTAACATTTACTACAATTCTTCTTTTTTTATTTTAACCTTGTTGTTTAATGTGATTTTAACACCGATTCAAGTTTTTCTGAAGATTTCAAAACACACCAGTTTCTTTACTAATAGATCCAGAGTAATGTGGTGGCATCACTGAGCTAAAACGTAGATAACTTTTTTATTTAGGAATGAAAATCAAAGCATTTTGGGTAATGTTGCCAAAGTGTTTGTTAGTTACTTTGTAGAAAACATTAATGTTGAAAGAAGGAGTTAACTCAATAAACTGTAATCATTATCAAATACTTGAAGTTATAACCATATTTTCCACCTGTTTAAGTGATTATAGCTTGCAGTTTTGCTCACAGTTGATGTTTTTCCAGCAGTTTTTCCAAATCCCTCTTTGATAATTTGATGAAAACAGTGGCACAAATGAAGCACGTCAGAGCTGGGACAGTAAAACCCAGGTTATCATTATTAGAAATAAATGTATTATAGTTTCTATAAAGCTCAGTCTGACCTGCTGGTTATGATTGTGGCCAATAAGGAAAGTAATTTACAGCATACAGGTTTTTTTTTTTTCTAATTTCCGTTTGAATTGAAAACTAAACTAAAACATTTACAGTGAAAATTACATGCTATGAAAGCAATGAGGACTTTGTCTTCTGAACTGTTCAGGTTCTATGACTTTCTCTGTTTGTCGCTCAAAATCTGCAAGTAATATCAGCCAGGGTAGCAGACAGAGGTGTTTACAGTGGTTCTCTAACATATATACAGTATATATATATTTTCTTTTTGAAGTACACAAAATAACAAGACAATCTTTTTTTTTTTTTTACTAAACTTTAAACCAAACTTGAATCACTGATTAAAAGTATTTCAACTGAAATATGCCATTGCACACACTAAAGTTATTTTAGTGCACCAGATGTGTGTTTTGTGTGTCTGATGTAAAAACCTTTATTCTAATAGTGTCCTTTTCTGTGTTTATCAGTGAGCATGCAAATGGAGGCAGAGACCAGGCTCACCGAGATGTGAAGAGCACAGTGGCTGAGATGAAAAAGAGGCTTCCATCAGATAAACGTAGCCGCAGCAAAGCCAGCACTGTGGATGCCTTGAATTATGCTCTCAACTGTGTCAAGCAGGTTCAAGGTGACCAGAAAAATATTAATGTAGAATCTTACAGAAGATTTAGACTTGTTCTCTCACTTCTAAATGATTATTTTTAATCAAAATGTCATTTGTGTTTGTTGTACTCTGCAGCCAACAGTGAATATTACAAACTGCTGATGCAAAATGGGCAGGATCAGAGGAAGGATGCCACTGTTTGCACTCTGGAAGAGCTGGAGAGAGTCACTTCTGAACACAACCTTAAAAATACGGTATGCACACACACTCATACAAATTTGCATATGCATAACTCAAATAATTGTCTCTTTCTTGCCTTATTCCTGCATATAGTAACCACATTTAAAAACCACAATTGTCCACCACTGAGCTTTTCTTCGGTTAGGTTGTGAATATTTACTCCATTTGTGTATGTGTGTGTGTGTCTGCGTGCACGTTGTTCCCACACATGCGCACATACGTCTGTCCGTATTTGTGTGTAGGACTCCTTTGTGATGGTTTTCTCACTGTCGAGCGGCCGGGTGCTGTACGCTTCGGAGCAGGCTCCCAGCTTGCTGTGCTGCAAGAGGAAGTATCTAGAATCAGCAAAGTTTGTTGAGCTGCTCTTCCACCAAGATGTCAATGTCTTCTACTCACACACGGCACAGCCGCATTTACCACCGTGGAGCAACTCACACTCAGGTGTGTTTTCTACAGATTGTAAACTGGCAGCTTCACTTTCATTGCTGTAAAACAGAAAACAAATTAAATGAGAGGGGTTCTAGATTAAGGAGATGGATTAGACTTTACTAAACTATTAATAGTCAGAGGCCTCAGCCTGGTGGGGGAGTTGAAGTGGAATAAGCTGCTGTCATTGAGCCATAAACAAGATATGATAACATTCAGCCACTAAACTGAACACTGGTCTCTGTAAGAAGCACACGTCTCACAGATAGAAATGTGTTGCATTCAAGATGCCAGCAAAAGTAACTGAGTAATGACCTCGACCCCCTTCCTTACAATGACTTAAATCCTATTAAGAGATTGTGGTCCCTTCTTAAATGTCGTATTTGCAGTGAGAGAAAACACCAAGCGTGAACCTTTTTCTGGAGCATTTCAGAGGCTGTTTGTTGCCGAAGCTTCTGTAAAGTAGACCTTGAGAATGTAGTGAAGCTGGCAGACGTCCTGAATAGAGGACTACTAACGGCAGTTTAAAAGAAGGATGAAAATTATTGGTCACTAAAGCTGTGAGTTAGCAGTTTGAATTCTCCATTTACTCGGATTATTCCGTTTTCTCTTTTCTTTTTGTCTACAGCTGGAGTCCTGTTTGACAGTGCACAGGTCAAGTCCTTCTTCTGCAGAATAAGGTCAGATTTTCACATCATTTACTACAATTCAATGGCCTGTCTTAACAAATGGATGCCAGTAAAACACGACTTAAACTTACTCTATAAAACAGCTTGTAGATTTTCATTTTCATGGAGATATTTTGAAATTGTCTTGAGTAATCAAAGCTAATTTGATTGTAAAAATAAGTCTTTTTTGTTCTTAGATGGGTAGGCATAATGTTATGGCTGGCTGCTTTAAATAGATAGATTAAAACAACATAAATAAATGACAACTTACTGATTTAAGCCAAATTGAAAGAAGACGACATTATTTGTAGCTAAAGATATTTGATTGAGTTTGAAAATGTTCACTTCTGCAACATAAATGGATAAACAATCGTTTCAGGGGCAGTAAAGATCGCGATGGCGAGATGCGTTACAACCCATTTCGGATCACACCTTACCAGCTGAAGGTTCAGGGAACAGGAAGTGGGGAGGAGGAGGAGCCATGCTGTCTGGCTCTGGCTGAACGCATCATCTCTGGATACGAGGGTACGACTATCACCACAGATTGCACAAACCTAAATCATCCAGTATCTTCTCCTTCGTTGATGGCTCATAACACAAACTTTTATTTATTGTTTAATATGTTTCTGTCCGATTATTTTGATTGTAAATAAAGCAGAGAGCCTTATATTCTCCTGATTTTTGGTGATTTCTTTGCGCAGCACCTCGAATCCCCATGGACAAGCGTATCTTCACAACAACTCACTCCCCTGGCTGTATATTCCTGGAAGTTGATGACAGGTCAGTACAGAAAATAAGCAGAGTCTGCGTTTGATAAAACGTGACATTGAGCTGACAGAGCTAATCTGGGGATGATTACCCACAGGGCCGTGCCTTTACTGGGATACCTTCCTCAGGACCTGATTGGCACGTCACTGCTGACCTGCATCCATCCAGAGGACCGCCCCCTCATGCTGTCTATGCACAGGAAAGGTGAGAGATTCATCCCGTTACATGTCTGTGTCCTTTTGGAATTAGTATTTTTGTTGTGTTTTTATCTTTTCTCTCTTCGTGCCTTTACATAGTGTTGAAGCACGCCGGCCAGCCTCCGTTTGAGCACTCTCCAGTGCGTCTGCGCTGTCAGAACGGAGACTACATCACTCTGGACACCAGCTGGTCCAGCTTCATTAACCCCTGGAGCCGAAAGGTGGCTTTCATCATTGGACGCCACAAAGTCAGAACGTATGTACAGTTACATAAAGACAAATACTTTTATTTTAGATGTGTCGCTCATTATTCTTCTGAATTCTCTAAAAAAAGGAGACTAATTTCTGAGAAGTGTTTTTAAGTCATTTAAATGGGTCAGTGTGATGATAAGGATACCGTTGCTGTGCTGCTTGTAGGAGTCCTCTGAACGAGGATGTATTTGCTGCTCAGACGAAGGAGGAAGTTCCAGTCACTCATGAGGAAATAAAAGATCTACAAGCAAAAATCTATAAACTTTTCCTGCAGGTAATAATACATGTGGCAAAAAAAAAACACAAATATATTCACCAGTATAGTTGTGTAGTTTGATACAGCTGTGTGTAGATGACCAGTTTAAACGCTGTATTTATTACTAGACCGTTTCTAAAATAATGTTTGCACAAATATATAAAATAAATCTTCAGCTTTAAGTGGATTCTTTTTGTTTTTAGCTTGATTAAAGACACACGCGTCTTCACTCTGATGTTTTTCTTGTGTGTGTGCTTTAGCCGGTACACAACAACGGCTCCAGCGGTTACGGTAGCTTGGGAAGTAACGGCTCTCATGAGCACTACATCAGCTTCGCTTCTTCAAGTGACAGCAATGGTAACCTGTGGGAGGACTCGCACCGGGAGCCGGTGAGACGTCGCAGTATAACTACAAAGCCATGTAGCCATTCTGTAACTACACTAGAAAAATCCTGAGGTGGTGTGTGTGTTCTGTGTGGATTTGCAGATGACCTTGCAGCAGATCTGTGCTGATGTGAACAGAACGAAGACTTGGGGCCGACAGGGATGTCTGAATTCCAGCCAAAGTCACGCTCCCCATGGCAAACCCACCACAGGTGAAGCAGTGCCACAGATATATGTAAAACGGACAATAAAAAAAAACAGTTGACAGATTTCAAATGCGCTAAAATGAATCAATTTCTGCAGCACCTCACCCCTCCTCAGCTGCCAACCCAGAGACCAGAGGGAATGAGGAAAGCAGGAAACAAACACACATTCCCTCCTATCAGCAAATCAACTGTGTGGATAATATCATTAGGTGTGTAGAGGTAGCATCGTTATGATGTTCTATGGGATTTTTTCTGTTTTGATGCAACCATTTTGAGGGCTGTTTTCCATTCCAGATATTTAGAGAGCTGTGCAGGTCAAGTCCTAAAGCGGAAGAGTGAGGCGCACTCCTTGACCACCTCCTCTTCCTCATCCTCTACCTCAGAAGAGGATAAACCTGCAGGTGGCAACAGCATGGCTCAGGCCAGTTCAGACGGTAAAAGCACACAAAGCACACGTCTGTACTTTATTCATTAAAGTGTTGAGCCTGTTAACGTGTTTTCACCTCACTTTCCAGTGATTGTGTTGGACAGTGAGGTGTCAGTGGGCCCTACAGCAGCAGCAGTTGTCGGGGCACCTCTGACCGACATCACCATGTCTTCTAAAGCCATGAGTGTTGTCTCAGTCACTAGCCAGTGTTCGTACAGCAGCACCATCGTCCATGTGCCTCAGCCTGAGTCAGGTACATAAACACACTTGCGTCAGTGAAGCGGCTCATGGAAGCTGCTGAGATGACCTTTTGCAACTGTTTTATAAATGTTTTGATTCATGTAAAGTTGTAGATTCTGTTGAAAGGTAGAATCTATTGTTAATATAATGTATTTTTAGTGTTTAGCAAAGCTTTCATGTTTTTTTGTTGTTGTTGCACTTTTGAACCATTTTTGCTTTGTTTTTCCTCACAGAGGCCACAGCTCCAGAAGACGCCCCGATGGGCAGCGAGCCTGCTGATGTTACTGCAACCCCTGTCCGTCCAGCCCCGAGCACCGCCACAGAGGAAAGACGGTTCGTAGGTCTCACCAAGGAGGTGCTGTCGGCTCACACCCAGAAGGAGGAACAGGAGTATGTGGATCGATTTCGCCATCGGATTCTTCAGAGTCCTTACAGCTCCTACCTGCAGCTGGAAAATAGTTCAATGGCTCACTCTCACCACCCAGGTGTGTGCAAGTTTGTGCAAAAATAAAAAATTTTAAAGCACGTCTGCTTTAATTAGACTTATTTATTAATTTATTTGTCCCAACACAGGAGACTACCTACGTCCTTTGAGTGCTGGTGGTTGGAATCGCTCTCGAAGAGGAAAGCCCAGACACAAACGACCTAAACCCCAGGGTTCCTCAGACAGCTACACGTCTCCAGCTGGCCCGCCATGCCGTGTTCCTGACTCCTCCTGGCCCTCCTCTGAGTCCTCGCAGCCCCACATGGCAGAAGCCCACAGCCAAGCATCCCCGCTCCAGGTGCCGTTCTTCCCTGTCATGGGGAAGCCTGGCATGGAGCAACTGCCCCGACCACAACAGCTGCCTAGTGCAACTCCGGCTCTAATGCAACCTCCTGACCAGTTCAGCTACAACTTTAACATGATGCAGTCGGGTCAGAGCCAGCCAGGAACACAACCAGTACAAATTGAGCCTCAGCAGAATGTCCAGAACTTTTACAACCTGCACCCTATGGCTTCAGCCCAGAGCTTTAACCCTTACATGGCCCCTGTCATGGCTGTCATCCTGCCCAACTATCCTACTTTCACTCCAGGCTTTCCCCCCATTTACCTCCCCTCCGTTTCCTCTGCGGTACCCCCGACCCCTAACATTATGACAGGCTTTGCACCTGGCAGTGCCTCATTTGTTCCGCCTCAGTTCCAGGCCCAGCCCGGCCCCCATGCTCAGACATCACCTGGCCTTCTTCTTTGCTCACAGAGAACTAGCTCTGTTGGGGAGGAGGAAGAAGCAGCTGGGCCTCGGGCTTTATTCTCCAGCTCTCGTTCCAGTTCTCCTTTGCAGCTCAACCTGCTGCAGGAGGAACTTCCTAAACTGAGCGAAGGTCAGGGAAGTACTGGACATAACCGTTCTGAAAGCCTCCATGAGCAGCATGTCAATGAGGTATCTACCTACACCTTATTACTTGCACAGAATACTGTATTCACCTCTAACTCATAAACCCTCTCCTTCAGGGTGAAGCTCCTCATGATTCAGGTAACCATGATGCTCAGTCAACATCCAGCGAGCTGCTTGACCTGCTGCTGCAGGAGGATGCCAGGTCAGGGACTGGCTCTAATGCCTCAGGTTCAGGATCAGGAGAGTCTGGAGGTTCTCTGGGATCTGGCTCTGGCTCTGGCTCCAATGGAACGTCCACCTCACACACAGGTGATGAACTTACAGTGGAGATAATTCCACCAAACCGTGCTGCTGAAGAAAAGCAGTGGATTTTCACTTAAAAACGGGATCAAACTTAATTGAATGAATAACGTAGATGTCTCTGGATCACAGGCAGCAGCAACAGCAGCAAGTATTTTGCCAGCAATGATTCATCAGACACATCAAGAAAAGCTCGTAAGAGCCAGGAGCCACAGGCGGAGCACCAGCGTAGCTTTGACACTCGAGTGGAGAACTCACTGTGGAGCATGATCCAGCACACACCCGATCATGTCATGATGACATACCAGATACACCCCAGGTACATGCCAGAGTTTCCATCTTTCATTTTAGGCCTCCTTAACTCAGCTCCCTGTTTTTTACCACAGGAAGCAAGAGCTAGACAGAAACTTTACTCCTTTACTTTAGGTTTCAGTATTCACAGTATCTAAGAAGGTCTGTAACCTCTGAGACAGACTGCAGCAGAACTTGGTGCTGGGATTTTTTTTTTTTTACATTGATTGTGCTTTTAAATTTAAATAAAATCCCATTCAGGCTGTAAAAAAAGAGTCATAATAAACAAAATTATGATTTTTTTTTTTTTTTTTTTTTTCGAAGAGCCAAGTATAAAAGATTGACTTCTTTCTCACATATTGAGCTCTTTTCCTGTTTCCTGCCTTGGCTTCACCCACAGGGATCAGAGTGAGGTGTTGGCAGAGGACAGAGAGAAGCTCCGAGTTCTTCAGTCCCTCCAGCCCTGGTTCACACAGGAGCAGAGGGAGGAGCTGGCCGAAGTCCATCCTTGGATTAAACAGCACACCATCCCACAGGAAATAGACACACAGGTAACACAGGAAGCCTGTCTGTCTTTGTGGTCACATGAACCTGTGATGAACGTATCTGTTTTTCTCACAGGGTTGTGTGAGCTGCAGTTCAGGGGCCGCCATGGCCCACTCCCCTCAGCCACCTGTCTTAGACAGCTCATCACCTGTGGAGGATCTTCAGCAGGACTCTATTGGACCTGTAGCTGACACCTAAAGAGACCTGGAACCTAAAACAGCCACTTCACAACTCTCAGTGAACAAGCCTTGTCAGAAACCTCAACAACACCTGCCATGTATCTAGCAGTCTGGAGAAGGTGGATCCCGGTGCTTTTAGACTGAGTTTAACGTGCTTTGTACAGGTAACAGAGACAAGACTCGGTTTAAGGATTGGAGGAGGGAAGACACCTACATGTTACTGTTTTTCCCGTTAACTTGATTCCTCTTCTTTTTGTGTTAAATGGAGCCCCTGGAGGGGGTTTATGTCATAATAAACAGCTCCTTTGGCACTACGAGCAGCCAGGTTCTGTTAGTCGCTGCCCCTAAACACGAGCACTGTGTAAACACCTGCACTACCTGTGTAGTACGACCGAGGGAGAAAACGAAAGCAGTGCTGGTCCAGTTTGAGTCAGAGCGCACGGCAGCGTCGTCTCTGGTGGTGTGGAGTACACGTTGGACAGTAGGACGGCTGTCGTTCTGACAGACCAAGACAATGACCCGTCTGCTGCTGTCGCTTGTTTATAACGGTCAGGTAAAATCGTTCCACACTCTTATTCCGTTACTGGGTTTCCTCCTGTGCTGAGCATCTTTTTTGTTATGTCAGTGTAATGTTATGTTGACTCATGAACAACAGCAAAACAGACTTTTAATTTAAATAATGCAAAAACAAAAAGCTAAAACCCCTGAAATAGGTTGTTTTCACACCCAGAATCCCTCTTTGTCCTCACTGTGTTTTACCTTGTATCAACGCAGCAGACACAAATTTACACTCAACCTGTTTTTACTCACTGAATGAATTTCCCTTTAGACCCAGTAGCTCTTTGACTCTGTGTGTGTGTGTGTGTGTGTGTGTGTGTGTGTGTGTGTGTGTGTGTGTGTGTGTGTGTGTGTGTATGTTAGAGAGATGAGGAGAAACTTATCGTCATTCTGTGAATGTTGTTGCTCTTCTTCTTATAGTAAAGTCGGATTGCAGGTGAGTGTGTGTGAGTGAGTGCACAGTCTCCTTCCTTCAGTACACTTGTCTAACAGTGACACCATGTTTTTTTAAATCATTTTTAGATCAAAAGTATATTATAGTACTGTGTATTTTATAGAAAATGTACACACGTCATACTACAAAGTGTATAAAGAAGCCATTTGTCTTGAATTCAGGGACTGTTTGTGACAAAGAAATTAATAAATGACCTATGACCTAAGATGCATGTGGGTGTGATGATCTGTCACACATAAACAGGATAAAGTTGGGCAAGAAGAAAAAAAACAGTTTTGAAATGTAGGTAACAAGTTAGTGTTTTTTCTACTTTAATAAACAAAAAATACTAAATGTGAGAAATTAATTTTAATAATATGTTGGCTGTAAGTGCAGCAGCAATGTTGGAATTAATTTTAGAGAAAGCAACAGAAAATGCATATTTTTAATAAAAAAGAATTTATGTTCCAGAATGAAGCAACATTAGGTAATGCTGTCATTTCCACACTAGGGGGAGCACATCCATCAACATCTGAAATAAAACACCTAAAACGTCACCTAAAATTAAAGTGTGCCAGATAATCAGGTAGCTATATTCAAAAAACACAAAACTTGCAGACTGTCCTTCAGTTTCATTGCCCTATTTTTGCATGTATATAACTGTCACCTGATGGGATACTTTATGACAAGAAACATTCAAAAATATGTAAGAAAAAAAATCTCACCAAACATTTCTCCATGCACACTAAATGTACAAATTACTGCATTTAATGTTTGATATAGAAAATGTTAGCTGAACAAAAACAGCCATGTCTTTTAGTGTGATAGAAATTAGCATCAACTTACCTTGACTTCTGTTTATAAGATCATAAAATAAACTGTTTTCTAACTAAAATGGAATTCTGCAGTAAAAAAGCAAAGCAAACTGAAAATAGAAGCACCTTTTAACAAGAGGAATGAATCAAGCTGTAAAAACAGAGTTCATGTTCATCTCGTCACAAACCAGTGAGCTCTAGTCAGCTCGTGTACACGTTCACTTCAGTTGGCAGTCAAGATTTGGTTCCTACTGAGGACAGCAGTCACCATCTGTGGCATTTAAAACAACTGATGACACTAAAAAACTCTTGACTTGTCAAACTTTTTGCAACTTTCTTTTTTTTTTTTTTTTTAACTCAAAGCACTTTGCAGGTTTCCCCTCTGATGTCTCTCCTGCCAGGACCAGAAGGTGGTTTGGATGTGTTTAGTTTGGCCTCTGGACCAGCCAGTGACTCAGGTTTCACTTGTGCCTCTTTTTTAATTTTCCTTACTTGGAAAATTTCTGCATCTCTGAAAAGAAGCAAAGAAGTAAAGAAAGTACAAAAGGAGAAAATCAAGATGGGGAACTTTTGCATAAACAAACATACCTTTGTCGAGATCAATGAGTTTTGGCTGATGAGCGTTTTCTTTTAGCAGGTTGTTCTTGTAGTCTGAACACAGGAAAAAGTCCAACAATGAGACAAAACACTTGTACTGCAGTCGCACTGGGAGGAGTTTTAAATCTCAAACTCACCCAATCTTCTCTCCTCCCGACTGCAAACATTCACCTCCCTAACATCTACCTCCTCCAGGCTGCTACGACTTCTGTTGGACCTGTGATAAATCACACTGCATGTGTGTAATAAACACTAAAACAATAATTACATGTGTGTGTCCTGATAGGTCTCACCTCATAGATGGTTTGGGGTAAAAATCTAAAAACACAATTTAAAAAAGAAAGAAAGAAAAGATGGGAATCAGAAAATCAGAGTGAATCAAAGAGGATCAGACTGAGTCTCTGCAGACCAGACCTTTGGCTCGACGTCGTCGCATGACGAGGATGATGATGAGTATAATGAAGGCCAGGAGCAGGAGGGAGGTGAGGACGTAGCCCAGTGGCAGGAGAAAGTGGTGCCTTTGTTCGGGCAGGATGACGGTGATGACTCGTGGTGACTCAGCCTTAGTGGTGTCTGTTTGGTATAAAAGTCCCAGAAGTCAACACTTTCCCCTCACTATAAACATCAGAGTGTCATCTAGTGTTTGGACATTAGGCTACTCATCACAGCTGGATCTTAGATCTTCCTGTAGAACGTGTGCTTGAAGTTGTCTTCTGGCTGTTTTTTTGCAGCATGTTCTAAATTATTTGCATGTATTTTTTTTTCCCGTGCACAAAGCACTGGACACAAACGTGATGTGAGCAGCCGACGTTGCTGCGTGTTGCATGTGTGGTTCTGCAGGCACTGAAGAAAAAAAGTCTGTTTTCAATTTGTTTCCTTAAGAAAAAAGTGCAAGTCAAGAAGCAGCTGTGGACCTCAGACTCAACATATTTGGGCCAAAATGAGATCCAGACTGGTGACATGCTGTGATTTACTTTTCCTGGCAGCAAAAAACAGAAAAGCAAAGAGAACTGGAGAAGCAGAGGAAGGATGGAGCAGGGTGGGATGGTGAGAAGATTCTCTGGAGATGACAACATCCTATGAGCTATAAGCAACAGAACTCATTTCTTCTCTCAAATGTTTTCATGTTTTCACCTTTCTGCATCTGAAAATGTTTATTTTTTTACTGTCTTTTTTTGTTGAAGTGGCCAGATATCCAAGGAACAAAGCATGTATCATTTTCTTGCCTGTAAACCAGATAAAAATTGTATTTCTTGTGTAAAAATGGGTAATAGTGAAGGGACTGTGATGAAAACAGACATGTGGAATTATTAAAAGAAGTTAAGGAAGTGGGAATGTTTTTGCAGAATGTCTAGGTTAAGCCAAAGTCAACAGGCCAGCAGACAGCAGAGAGGGCAAAACGAGGCAGATAAGACGACGGCAGCCTATAAGGGACAAACCTAGTCCTGAGCTGGAGCTTAATCTAACTAGTTTGATTCCCAAAGTGCCGTCTTTACAGCCAGGAGAGAGGGGGATTATTTATGTGGGAAGAGCTGGAATTCAGTCAAAAAATGTGTCCAAGAGATTCCTCTAAAATGAGATGGGCCTTTTCAGACACACACACACACACACACACAGCCACAGCCACAAGCAAAATCTCTCTTAATGATTTTCCCACACTGATGCATCAGCCGTCTTTGCTTGAATACACTTTTGGAAAAACAGATCAGAAGCTGTCATTATTAAGGAATGTGAATGTAGGTTTGCTGGTGAGAGAAAAAGTCCCTCTCACCTTTCCTTCCTCCTTTTTACAGAGCTGTCAGGCTGAGAAAAGCTTCCATTAAAAAGTGCATTCGCACCAAGTTGGAATAAAAACAAATATATGTGTATGTGAGTTTGGCTTCGGGAGTCTGGCTTCAGACAAGCTGACGGTGCAAAAAATAATAAAATCTCCCTGAAGAAACAAACAGAAAACTTCCTGCTCTGCTGCTCTGCTGTTTGGGAAGTCTTAGAGAGAGGAGACGAGTCAGGATGAATGAGGACAAACGGAGAGGAACAGATGTGGGTTATTTTTCTTTTTCTCCTGATTATAGGAAAGTTAAACGATTAAACATCTGCTCTGAGCCGACCCATAACAACCAAAGAAGGGAGATTTGTACCTTTAGCAGGCAGTGCTTTAACCAGCTCAGTGGTCCGAATCAGTGGTGGCTCCACCGTCACCTGAAACTCTCTTCTTTCATGCAGACCACAGTAATGATGGTGGAGGTGACAGGAGTACATGCCCTGGTCTGTAGGCTGTCAACACACACATTTACACCATGACTATAATATAGACAACATGAACGTAGTGTAAATAAAGACTTTCCAACATAGTCTATGTAGTATGATGGAGTATGATAAAGGTGATTGTATTAAGGCTGCAGTAATTTGGTTCTTTCTGTTTCTCTCTCTAAGATTTTCACAGAAATGAATTTGAAAGGTCTGAACTATCCCTTTAACTGATCAGACAACAACACTGGATCAAGAGACAGCTATCCATGACTTAGAAAAGTGATACAAATGAGGGATATTTATGATGAAAGTTATTCATTTTCTTTTCTTATTTATATATTACAAAGTAAACCCAGCTCTTAATAGTAAAACAGGCCAGAATATGAGACTCATAATCTCAGATTTCAGAGGGCCCATTTGGACACACATGGCTCTGGGTTACTGAGAACATTTAAGCTTCAGCACCATTTGAGCAAATCTGCTGTTCTCCAGTCTCCCCATCCCAATTTCCCAACGTACAAATATCAGGTCCTTTGATAGGATAAAAACATAAAATGATATATTTATGAAACATATTCGTGTTAATATATTTGATCAAATGAATCAACTTTGTTTTGATACACAAGTAAGTAAATTTAGCTTTCTGCTTTGAGTTATTGATTGCCGATGTCTTAGAAAAACAAACTAAAAAGCTCTTATGTGTTTTGCTGATTCTGTATTTGACCTAAATAGTGTCGTTTCTGAGCTCAACCTCTTTATCGTCTCTTGGAAAAAGCTGGAAATCCTAAGATTCCCTCGACTCCAGCTATAATCCTACTTGCTATTGTAACAAATGGGAACAACTGCTGCTCCATGTTTTCATTCATGTGATCGCTCAGCATCTTGTGGTTCCCAGCTCCCCCATATATTTGGACTTGACAAGCGCTACATTGCTAATGACTGTTACATGTGTTCCAGACACACTGTATTGTACAAGAATACAGTACACACTGTAGTAAAACACCTCACCAAGCGTGTGTTCACAATGTATGTTCCCCCATAGAGATTTTTTCTTGTTTTTGCCTTTTGTCACATCTAAATGTTTCAGCTCAGCAAACAAATCTGATTATCAGACAAAGAAAACCTGAGTAAATACAATATGCAGTTTTCAAATGATGATTTCATTTATTAGACCATCCAAACCAACCTGGCCCTATGTAAAAAGTAAGTCATGAATTAACTGTAGAATTAATAAATCACTTTAATAGAACCTCTCTGTCTGCAGTAGTGTGATGGTCTGGGGCTGCTTTCCTGCTAAAGGACCTGGGCAAATTGCTGTAATTGATGAAACCATGAATTCTGCTGTCTACCAGAAATTCCTGAAGGAGAAGGTGTGACCTTTGACCTTAAACAGACCGTTCATGTTGGACAACCCTCCAGTGCGGCTGAATTAAAACAATTCTTCAAAGACAACTAGGCCAGAATCCCCTATAATAAACAATGTGACAGACTCATTACAGTCCTCACAAACACTTGAAAGAAGCAAAAACTTTAGTAAGAGTAGTAAATCCTCTTTGATGTTTACCCAATAGAAATGTCTGCATACACACAAACCTGCAGATGTGATATAGTTAGTGAGAAGTCTCCCTCTGAGAAGGCCTGACTGCTGATGTTCATCTTCCTCTGTAGGAAGCGAGGTCCGTAGCTGCGCTGCTCCCCAGAGGCGTACAGGTCCACCAGACGATCAGCCCGGTCGTGGTGGACTCCCGGCAGCTGGCGGTCCCAGTGAACAACCTAGACAGTGACACCTCATCAATTTGATAACTATTTCATCGGTTCCCTTTATGTTTTCAGCTGAGCAATCACACACACCTGCTGGTCTTCCTCCTCGTTGCTCCAGTCTGTCCAAACAGTCCGTCTGTTGATGCAGGGCAACACCACGGTGCTCCCAACCAGAACCACGTACACGGCCTTCTGTCCATCCCAGAACCGCTGCTCTTTGCGACCTTTGAGGTCAGAAGAAGAGCTGTCTAATGAGAGGACTGTGGAGTAACACTAGCTCTCATTTACTGGAGCTGTACATACGTGATTTGGTCACATTGAGCTGAACTCTGACTGTCTCATACAGATGACAGTAGTGATGGTGGAGGTTACAGGAATACAGACCTCTGTCGTTCATCCTCACATCTGTCACATGTAGAAATAAGCAGAATAAACAGTAAGTTGGCTATTCTTGTGTAGTAAAGCCACAATCCTTCATGAAACTAAAGATCATGGGTGCAGTTTAGAGAACAGTGTTCATGTAAACTCACTAACACACACACACACACACACACACACACATGAGAGTCAAACAAGTGGATGTGACCTTTGATGACCAGGGAGAAGTTTCCATCCTTGAATGCTGTTGGGTTGAGGTTGACCCTGCCCAGGTTTTTGGAGGTGTAGATCCTATGGTCTCCTGCAGAGAACATGTCTACCACCCTCTCCCTGGGGATATCTGCATAATCCCGATAAATGTCCCAGTGGGCCACCCTCTGCCTGTCCCTCACCCTGTCCCTGGTCCACACCATGCGACCACTCACACACTGCAGAACCACCTTGGACCCGGCTGGGGCACTGACATTATAACCCGCCACCACCACACTGCTGCTGCTGTCAGACTGACAGGACACTGGAAAACAGGAGAGAGGTGGAGTTTTCAGCAGAAGAAAAAAAAAACCCTGAAGGAATGCACAGATGTGAAACACAGCTGCTCAAAGGAAACATACCTGTGAAGAAGCAGGCTGTGGAAACTGAAACAGATTAAATGAGAGGTTTTTTTTAGTAAACACCTAATCTTCTCTGATTTAGCAAAACATTTCTAACGTCAGTGTCTGTTTTATTTCTATAGCACATTTAAAAGTTTACCAAAGGTCTTTACACAGTAGACATATGATAAAAACAAACATCAAAACACAAAAACCAGACTAAAACAAGCAGAGTTCAGATAAAAGTACTGGTAGGCTTCCACAATAAGAATTTATGCAACATAGATCAAGGGCAGGCAATTTTCTGCAGTTGTTGGAAAATATGTACGGTATATTAAATCCACATTTTCTGACTAATGTGCAGCTGATGATACTTAATGTCTAGAAAAGTCTGTAAATCTGGAGCAGAGATTAGTTATAATGAGTTTCAGCCTGGGGGAGTTTCCAAGGAATAACTTCCACCCATTCAACAACATGTCGGAGGAATTTATTAAAAACTTTTTCAAAATACATTTTGCACAAAACAAAACGCATGAAAATAAAAGGCAGAAAAGGCAGTGTTCAAGAAAATGGTCAGATTTCCCAAAGATGTTTCATTTTAAAACAAAAGAGTGCAAAAGTTGCGTTAACTCACTGTGGATGAAAAGCAGAACCTGAAGAACATCAGACTTCATCTTCATGACGGCTGGTTATTCTTCAGAGTGGTAGGAAATAGATCCTGCTTCAAATTCCACAGCGACGCTTGTTTGAGTCACATTTTCTCTGAGATGCATGCAGACAGTCAGGAACCCTAACAGAACTGAACTGATGAAACCTGACTCCTCCTCTCGATGAATTACAGCTCAACCTCTCAAGATACTGTACCTTTGACAGTACATTGCTTTCCTTATATCTTATTCAAGTCATTTCCCCTTATTTACATCATTACTAAAGTTCTTTAGGTTGCAAAAACAGCATGATCAATATCAAAGGAATTATTTTGCTTTTCAAAAGGATCCTACCCAAACATCAAATACACTACTTGTTCATAAACTTGATGATGATGATGATGATGATGATATATGTTTTTTCTGTTTTTTTTTTTTCATTTTAAAATGTGCAAAGTGTAAATGCTACCTTTTAAAAAATCTACACTATTAACTATTTAGGTAGACATTTAACCCTTTAATACCAAAATAAATGAGATTTCTTACTAATATTGTTGTGTTACATAATTAGCTACACAATAAATATTAATATAGTTGTTATAATAAATAGCCAATACAGAAAACTAAAAAGAATATAGATGGTATCACCATTGTCTCCCAGTTCAGCTCTACAGAGACCCTCAGTGGCTGATCTCTGTAATGACATGGCAGACTTGAGTGTGGCAAACTTTCTGAGCATTTATTCAGTGTTTCAATGACTGTGGCTCAGCTTTTAACCCTTCAACTTCTACACCAAGAAAAAAAATGTATTTACACACACATTTTGTTTTGTGGTTGTGTTCTTGGGCCTATAGTGGTGGTCAGAGGGACCTGGTGGTGTTGGTCCATGGCATCTCCACCTGTCAGTGTGCCCCAGGGCAGCTGTGGCTACAGTGTAGCTCATCATCACCAGTGTGTGAATGACTGATGTGCACTTTATGGAGTGTAGAACTCTAGAAAATGCTCTATAAATACAGGCCATTTGTCATTTTTCTGATTTCTGTGCAAATGACAAGTTTGATTAAAATGAAAACCATGTTTCAAAATATGTGCAAAATACATACAAAGTTGAAAAGCGTGATGCCCACCTGAGTGGTTGTCAGGTCTCACTGAAGCACTAAAAACAGATTGCATTTGGAGTTGGATTAATTTGATCAGTCTTTGGAGAATTTACATGTTTTTGGTTAATTAATATTAATTAATAAAACAAAATGGGCTCATTTGTTAAGAAACAATTTTAAAAAGTCAAATTTAGCATATACAAGCCTAATTCATAAGGTCAAATCTTTTTCTCTCAAATGTTGCTCTTGCTTTTCAACAGCCCATAAACATGTAAAACACCTGGACACACCTGATAATGACAAAAGTTGTGATAAATATGGTCACCACCATCAGCAGGAATGAAAAAAACGAGCACAACCGCAGCTTCTGCAAAGGCAAACATCTTAAGAGTTCTTCTGATTGACAAATTAAACCATGCTTTTCTTCTTCACTTCATCCTTACACACCTCAACAGGGACGTCTGGTGTTTTCTTTTGCAGGTCGTCCTCAGATAGTATGAAGTAAAATCAACGTGGTCAGCTGCACGTTTTCATTTTGCAGAATCCTGCAAAAGCAACTCAAGCAAAAGAACCACACTGTCACTGAAGATAAGGATCAGCTGGAGTCTGAATGAGTTCATCATCTAAACTTGTTTCAGATTAGACTCAACAGAACTAAATAATGTGATGGAGCAACAAGTTTATCCTGTTCTGAAAATATACAATTACTTTATTGATTTATGTCAAGTTCTGATGCATTATTTTAAAAATGACTGACATCAACACTTTGTAACTGAATGATTCAAACTATTTTTTATTAAAGAACATTTTAACCTCATTCAACATTCTGAGTAGTTAAAACTTCTGATTTATAAAACGATGACATCAAATGATGGGGAAAATTGAAAACAACAGACAAACGTTTACTGAATCAGTAAAAAACGATGTTTTGATAGAATAGCTCAGCAATAACTAACCACGAAGAGAAGAGCTTCATGATTACTTCATTATATACACCATGCTGCTGAAAAACAGGAAACTCAGTTTAAAATCAACATGAAATGTGTTTTTTTTAACACCAGGAGCCAGGAAACACCAACATGAGCTCACTTTGCATTATTGAAATGTGAGGACAGGTATCCATGATAAGGATGCATGGTAGTTGGCCCCCCCACTGCTCTGAAGAACTCTGGGACATATGGAGAAAAGGCCAGCTGGACCGTTGGAGGTTTGATGTCAGGAGGCAGCAGAATCTTCGGAGCTCTCTGGGGGTGACACGTCTCATCTGGGCTGGACTTTTCAAACGACTGCCACTTGATGGAGACATCCAGTAAAAATCGTTTCTTGATTTCTTAACAAAAAAAAAGAGGGTAGACATCCAACAGTAAGAAGCATTTTATTGTTTGAAGACAAACCTCTTCTTAGTCAGCAAAACAGGTGCTGATAAAGTAGAGATCAGAAACAAAGGATCTGAAACAGAAGTTTCTTTGATGGAAGGAAATCACTGGTTCGTGCCAGCAGAGGTCTCCTACCTTCCTTCAAGATCTTCTTGGCCATTGAAGCTGCATTGTGGGAGGAGAAGGTAACAATGGCAGACACTCCCTCAATATTAGGTCCAGCTTTGAGAGAAACTCTCTCCACTCCTTCTACCAGCACACGCAGCACCTGCATGCAAACAGTGATAATGGATGCATGGATTTAGGATCATCTGGGGTTAAAAGCAGAGTGTGTTTAACACATTACAACATTGTATTGTAACATAAGCATGAGTAGAAAAAAAGCCTAAATGAAGCTTTCACCAATGAGGCCATCAAATGATTTCTCTGGGTAACATTTACAGGTGAAGCTCACACCAAGAAGGACATCTGCCTCTAATAGAAACATCAGCTGTACCTGCAGGAGGCCTTCTTGCCCGGTGGTAGCTGGCAGACCTCCAATATGAAGATGTTTTTTTTCTGTGCTGCGGCGGACGCTGAGGCAGCAGCCGGGCTCCAACACGTACTTGTCCAGCAGACGGATGGCAGTGGTAGCTTCAGCTACTGTGCCGTATTTGGCGTAAGCAAAGCCACGATTCTCTCCGCTAAAATTCATCATCAGTCTGAACTCCCAGAGTGGTCCCACTGTGCTGAACAAAGGGATCAGTTTGTCCTCATATGTGTCTCTTGGGATCTGACTGATGTAAACCTCACAGTGAGCTCCTGGGGTGGGGCCATTCCAGTCTAGCCATTAAGGGGAAAAAGACAGAAAGAGACAGGTGTGTTAATGACATCTGATTATTTTACAATCACCTGGATGGTATTAAAGTAAATAAAATCTAATCTTATAAATGTTATCAAGTCAGGTGTATGCATGTTTGACATTAGCATACGGTAGGTCCAGTGTCTTCCTCTGTTTGGTGTGGCACTTAACATATGGAGTATGTACTGGAGAGGAGGGTCTACTCCAGGGTACTGGAGAGGAGGGTATAGTACTGCAGGGTACTGGAGAGGAGGGTCTACTCCAGGGTACTGGAGAGGAGGGTATAGTACTGCAGGGTACTGGAGAGGATGGTCTACTCCAGGGTACTGGAGAGGAGGGTCTGGTTGATAGTTGAATCTCAGATTGAGGAGGAGCAATGTGGTTTTCATCTTGGCTTAAGAGCTCTTTATCCTTGTTAGGGGGATGGAGGTGTCATGGGTGTTTGCCCAACCAATGCACAAGTGTTTTGCGGATTATGATTGTGTTCTGGGAGTATGGGGTGGATGGACTTTTTAAATGTAAATGTCTTTGCATTTGTATAGCGCTTTTCGAAGTCAGTGGACTTTACATCAGTCAGTCATTCACATGCTGATGGAGCTACAGAGGCGAGTCACCCAGACACAGGGCGCCACCAGCCCTCTGACCACCACCACCAGCAGGCAATGAGGGTAAAGTGTCTTGCCCAAGGATACAATGACAAAGTAACCCAGCCGGAGCGAGGATTGCAACCCTCCGGTTTCAAGACCCAACACCCTACCATTGAGCTACTGCCTCCCTTACTGGAGGCCATTCAGTCCCTGTACCAGAGGAGCTTGAGTTTGATCGGCATAGCTGGCTGTATTTTGGACCTTTACCCAGTGATGGTTGGACTCCGCCAGGGCTGTCCTTTGTTACCGGTTCTGTTCATAACCTTTATTGACAGAATTTCTAGGTGCAGTCGTGGTGTGAAGGGTATCGAGTTTGGTGGCAGGAGGATCTCAACTTTGCTATCATAAAAATGAACATTATCATTATATTGGTCTCCAATCTACTCAAATTCTTGAGTGTAAAATGTTGCTCCAAAAAATTTGGAGTATATGACCATCAGCTCATGCTGGGGAGGTTCGCAGCCAAGTGTGAAGCTGCTGGGATGAGGATCAGCACTTCCAAATCTTAGACCATGATTCTTGACCAGAAAAGAGTGGCATGCCAACTCCAGCTTGGGGGTGAGGTCCTACCTCAAGTGGAGGAGTTTAAGCCCCTCGAGGTGTTGTTCACAAGTGAGGGAAGGAGGGAGCATGAGATCGACAGGTGAATTGGGGCAGCGTCTGCAATGATGCGGACGCTGAGCCGGTCTGTTGAGGTGAAGAGGGAGCTAAGCCAGAAAGCAATCTACGTTCCAATCCTTAGCTATGGTCATCAGCTTTGAGTAATTAAACAAGATTGCAGATACAAGAAGCCAAAATGAGTTTCCTCCACAGGGTTGCCGGGCTCAGCCTCGGAGATAGGGTGAGGAGTTTGGACATCCGAGAGGGACTTGGGAGTAGAACCTCTGTTTATCCGAATCGAGAGGAGCCAGTTGAGGTGGTTCGGGTAACTGGTCAGGATGCCTCCTGTACCCCTCCCTGGGGAGTTGTTTAAACCCTAACCCTACAAACTACGATTTGAAAATATTCGGATTCAGGAAACCTTACCTTCAGGGGGTCCACCAAACTTCCTCTGGCCATTAACTTGTGTGATCTTTATATTGGAGGTTTTAAGCCAGGCATCCAGAGCGTGTACTTTGTTAATGTTCACAACCTAGAGTGAAAACAAATAATAACCAATTATTGATTAGTCAAACAACAACAAGCACAAGGTGATAATATGATTAAAAGTATGAGAGCATTAATAATTCAGTCATTTTTTCCTTTAATCAGCATGGACCACACCTCAAGCTCAATAAATACCATACTGTATTAAACAATGTAAAATACTGTAGTTTCAGAGTTTACATCTTTTCATCAGCTTCACTGCTCCTCAACAATAATGAGGATGGGTCAAAATCAGCTTCAATTTATTCTATAAGGAATTCTTGTTTTAATGGTCACAAGACATTGACCTCTAACATATTGAGGGATTATTTATAAACTAATTATACTATTAGCCCTGAAGGATAAACCATCAGCTCCATTAATAAGCACATTTCTGCTATCAGAACTTCAGGGCAATTTCTGTAAGAGGGAAAGTGACAGGAACAACCCTCTGGCTCGGTCCTCTCAGCCGTCGTGTCTCCATACAGATTAGCCCTTGAGGAACTTTTCTAAGAAGATGTCAGCATAGAGACGTCACTGACGAGCACCAAAAGGCGCCCACGGCCAAGAACACAAAAGTGGAGAAAAAACAAGAGATTTACAGAGGAAGAAGCAGCAATGGTTGCTGCATTTTTGTATGTGCTGTTATACATAGTGATGGGAGTGATATCTGATACCATGAATAGACTTGATGACAAACTCATCAAACTTCAAAGACATGACGTGGATCGTCAAAGACTTCTTCGGTCCAACCTCTCCTCAGATGAGGACAGAATTCAACGTACCACAGAAACATCAGGAGGAGTGTCACAGAGGTGTGTGTGTGTGGGGGGGGGGGGGGGGG
>SSNR01000035.1:3066958-3086560 GCA_006937965.1 Callopanchax toddi
TGTGTGTCCCATTCAGTGTCCCATTCTGTGTCCCATTCAGTGTGTCCCATTATGTGTCCCATTCAGTGTGTCCCATTCTGTGTCCCATTCAGTGTGTCCCATTATGTGTCCCATTCAGTGTGTCCCATTCTGTGTGTCCCATTCAGTGTCCCATTCTGTGTGTCCCATTCAGTGTGTCCCATTCAGTGTGTCCCATTCAGTGTGTCCCATTCAGTGTCCCATTCAGTGTGTCCCATTCAGTGTGTCCCATTCAGTGTGTCCCAGTCTTTAGGGTTAGACCCCTTGCTCTCCAGTAACCCCCCAGCCTCTCCTATGATGTCAGACTCTCCTGCTCTGTGTTCTGGGGGCTTGCCAACAAACCATTACAGACGTCAGTAACTCAGTGGTGTGTGGAGGAGCTTTGGTTTCTCAGGTTATTGTTTTCTGCTGGGACTGCCAGCACATCCAATGCACGCCACGGGCGCACGGGCAAGGAGCCTGCACATCTACTGTATGTTCAACATGAGTGTAACATGTATGGAACCAAGTGCACATTTCTCTATCCGGTGTTAACATGTTCCATATGTCAGTGTTTGGCAGTGAAAGGGGAAAAACCTGATCTTTGCATCAAAGGAAGATTGTAAAACGCTTCTCTTCTCTGCTCTTTTCTTCTCTTCTCTTCTCTTCTCTTCTCTTCTCTGCTCTTCTCTGCTCTTCTCTGCTCTTCTCTTCTCTTCTCTTCTCTTCTCTGCTCTTCTCTTCTCTGCTCTTCTCTTCTCTGCTCTTCTCTTCTCTGCTCTTCTCTTCTCTTCTCTGCTCTGCTCTTCTCTTCTCTTCTCTTCTCTTCTCTGCTCTTCTCTTCTCTGCTCTTCTCGTCTCTGCTCTTCTCTTCTCTTCTCTTCTCTTCTCTTCTCTGCTCTTCTCTTCTCTGCTCTTCTCTTCTCTTCTCTGCTCTTCTCTGCTCTTCTCTTCTCCTCTCTTCTCTGCTCTTCTATGCTCTTCTCTTCTCTTCTCTTCTCTGCTCTTCTCTGCTCTTCTCTTCTCCTCTCTTCTCTGCTCTTCTCTGCTCTTCTCTTCTCTTCTCTGCTCTTCTCTTCTCTGCTCTTCTCTTCTCTTCTCTGCTCTTCTATGCTCTTCTCTTCTCTTCTCTTCTCTTCTCTCAGGAAACAGGTTCTGGGTTTTCAGGGAGGCGAACCTTGAACCAGGCTACCCACTGGAGCTGGTGGACTTTGGTGTTGATGTCCCGTATGACCGCGTAGACACGGCTATCTGGTGGGAACCAACGGGCTACACCTACCTGTTCCAAGGAGACAGGTCAGAAGGCTTTCTGTATTAATATACTAATACTGTCCTGTCAGTCTGATCCAGACCTGTTTGATTTTTATTGAAGAAAGTGTAAAATGCTTATTATTTTAACTGTTAGTGTTTTATCAGCCACAGCAGCAGCTCAGTGCCAGAGTTGTCTCTAGATCAGGATGTTTTCTAGGGACGGTCAGTCGTTTGATGAGCAGCCATCTTTAGTTTCCACTGGTACCACCCCACTATGAGGCTGTGGTCCTGGCCCTAGTAGTCTCCTCACCTCTGCAGAGCTTCGACCAGCAGGTCTCATGACTCTAAACCACATCTATGACTTTGTTTTCTTTTGAAATGACTACAAACCCTAAACTACTCAGTGCTAGTCACAGTGTCTTCCTGTCTTCTAACATTTAAAGAAAAATCAAATAATGAACCTCGAATTCAGATCGTGTCATGGTGAGTAAATACGGACATTTCCCATGGTGCATTGTGATTTTGACCTCTGTTTATACTGAAAGGATTTCATGTTTTTTAGAACCGACTGTAGTTTCTTTGTGATTTTCCTTTTATGGTCTTATAGCTTCCTGTGTGTGTGTGTGTGTGTGTGTGTGTGTGTCTCTGTGTGTGTGTGTGTGTGTGTGTGTGTGTGTGTGTGTGTGTGTGTGTGTGTGTGTGTGTGTGTGTGTGTGTGTGTGNGGGGGGAAGACAACCCTGGGGGTGCCAGTGCTGATGATTCTTGAGCAGGATAAGATGCTCATCAGCCTCACCTGCTGCTGCTGGTCAGTCAGGAAGCTGATGATCCACTAACAGGCAGAGGCCAACGCTGTGAGCTGGGTGCCCTACTGGTGGACAATGTTTGGGCTGATGGTGTTGAAGGACGAGCTGAAGACTACAAACAGGATTCTGGTCCCAGGTTTAACTGCATCACCTGCTAATCCGTTTGCTCGGTAAGCAACCTACAGGGAATCCATCAGAGGCGCTGTGATGTCCTTCAAATGATTCAACACTAGTTGCTCAAAGGATTTCATGACCACAGACATCAGCGCGACAGGCCTGTAGTCATTTAACCCTATGATGGTTTGTTTCTTGAGGACCTGGATGATGGTGGAACGTTTGAAACAGGAGGGATCCTCACACAGCTCTGGAGACTTACTGAAGACCTGAGAGAAGACAGGGGCCAGCTGGTCGGCACAGGCTTTCAGGCAGAACGACGAAATACCATCAGAACCAGGAGCTTTCCTGGTCTTCTGAAAGAGCTGACTCATCCTCCTCACTGATCTCTGTGCAGGTAGGGGGTCAGAGGGGGTTGTAGAGTTGTTGGTAAGGGGTGCAGGCAGACCCTTTGTGTCAGTGGGGTGTGGGTGAATTGGTTTAGGGGTGAATGGTTGTTTTTTAAACTTGCAGATGAAGCTGTTGGGTCGTCAGCCAGTCTGGGGGAGGTTATCACTGGGTGGGGGATGGGCAGTTCCTTTTAAAACATTTTCTGAATGTTTAATGGTCAGGTATTTTTATTTGTTTTGTACATTGTAATATATATTGCAAGGCCAAGGGAAAAAAGAAGCTCTAGATGCCAAACTACTAGAGGAGGACCATCTGAAGGTCATGCGACTACAAGGAGGCTCGTCCATCAGACATTAAATTTTCAGGTTGAGATGTTCATGAGAAACATTAAGTTAATACATTTGAACTTATATTTAAAAAAATCTAAGTTTCAATTTCAGCTCATTTAAGCACTTAACATTTTTTTTCAGTAGGTTACCCGTAAATATTACATATATACCGAGATGTTTAAAAAGCGAACCTGTAAAACGGCCATTAAATGCAACACAGTCGAACATTTAGGTGCGCCTTGTGTGCTGCTGGTGCAGAGCTGCGTTTCAACGCTACCACGGGCTTTCACCATAAATTGCTGGATTTTGTTTGGTTACCTGGTTTAGTTTAGTGACCGGGTGTGTTTAAAGTTACCTGGTTTGGTCTGAAAGCCATTGCCTGTCCGGATAATTCCAGTTTTCTTCAGAATCTGCAGCGACCGTCTGCCGAAAACTCCGTGGCCACAGCGGGAACGCGCACAGGTAAACATGAGGTGTTGCGCCAAAGTACGGTACCCCAAAATGAGTGTGTCGGGAGCGCGCACCAGTGTGGGAATGTCTGGGGGCGAGCTGCGCATATTGTGGTAAATGGAGTTTCTCAAAGGAAAAGTTATTTGAAGTTGTTCGATTTCTTAAAACATTTAAAATATATATTAAAAAAACAACATAACTGATCAACGGAAACAAAAAGACAACTTTTTCAGTCTCTTTTTTGTGCTTGAACTAAGAGTACCATTAGACCTTTTCTAATCCTTATAATCACTTTGATAAAGGTTTTGTGTGTTTTGTTAGTCATTGGTTAGATTTTTAGAATAATAAAACTTATTTATATAAAGTAAAAATTGACTTTGTGTCAAATTATTAACCTTGTAATACTCTGACATACACAAGAACCAATATTTTCAATGCCAGAAATTAAAACCTAACAAAATGTTAATATCCATAATTTTTTGACTATTAAGATGTTGTTTAATTATTTTTAATGTAAATGTCTCTCATTTATGTAGTGCTTTACAAAGTCATGGACTACACATCATCAGTCATTCATATGCTGATGGCAGGTAGGTGAGACAACCAGACACAGAGGCGCCACCAACCCTATGACCACCAGCAACAGCAGGCAATGTGGGTTAAGTGTCTTGCACAAGGACACAATGACAAGGTAACCCACCAGGAGATGGATTCTAACCTGCAACCCCCCGATTGCAAGACCAGCGCCTCAACCCACTGCCTGCAGCCAAATAATATCTGACTGACAAATCATGTGCATCAATACAACTATAAACAACTTCACACATACACAATGTGTTGTCCCTTCTGATGCCTTCATCCTGGAATAAAGAAGCATGAGTTCACAGAAGTGTGCGCGGGGTTGGATGAGCTGATCTACTTTCTGCTACTTACTCAATATTTAGTGTCAGCAAGATTCAAGAACACAGGTTTGGATTTAAAACATTGTTTAGACAGTAAAAATCACAGGGCTCAAAACTGCTTTAAAAAGTGCAGGTCACATACTAACTTTCCATTGATCTCCAAATGTAAAGGTTTTCTGAAACAGGAGGCTCTGCATTATGGAATGACTCTTTGATGCAGAGAATCTTGCAGATGGAGTTAGACATCCCTTTTTGGCTCTGAGGGCAACAAATTACAGACATGATAAGGCACAGCAGAAAATGGCAAATTCACCTATTTTAAAATCAATCATAAAAATAATCTGCCTCAAAACTTTCACATTATATATAAATCCTCCCCCAAAAATATGGAACTATTGCTGATTAAATCATTTTCTGGTGTCTTCAAATGTATTTATTTATTTCAGGATATTTAAAAGGACACTAAATTATAGTATTTCAGTTGGTAAAATGGTGCAAAAGGTAGCAAAGTGTTAATAGAAAATGATAAATTATTATTATTAAAATTAAAAATGTTGAAAAAAGAACCCTGTCTCTCGCCTATTGCTGACTGCTGGAGTTAGGCACCAGCTCCCCACGACCCTCAGTGGAGGATGAAGTGGTTACAGAAAATGGATGGATGGATGGATGGATGGATGGATGGATGGAAAATACTGAAAAGTCATACTAGAATTTTTAAACAAGAATAGTTAGCATCAGAAAAGCAGAATAGGGTGGAAGTATAAACATGCCATTCTACTTACTGGTTCAGTAAATGATTGCTTTTACCAACATAATAATACATGAAAATAAAACACTGTTTACATATGTATCTTAAAATTGAGCACGCAGAACTATCAGATCCACATTCATAATTCTGATTTAGTATATCAATAATATGCAATATTATGTACACATAGTTATCAGATAAATTACATACATACAACAATGTCATACAATGTGACAATGTTTACACACTGACATACGTGCCATTATAGTTATTCATTTCAGATTCTTCTTTTTACATGTCAAGTATAATATAGTGATTTTAATTAAATAAGGAAACAACAAGCAAAAGTTGTTGAAATTCAAAAGAATTTTCCACACATTATGCCAAAATAGGTTTGGGTCAATATAATTTTAAGAATATTAAAACAAGTTATACAATTCTTTGTAGTGTAATTAGAAACAGTGAGATGCAGTTTGAACTATCACTAAATTCAGCAGAATTTCATATATTCACATTTTCACCATAAGGTACAGTGGGAATGTTTTAGTCATTTTTTCCATTACAAGATATTGATTATGTGTAACATGAAAATAAAATAATTCAGAGATTCTCAAACTTTTCATGAATAAAACACGTCTCTGACATTAACAAGAAAACCAACTCTAGCCAACCTTCATGAACATGGACCCAAGAGGAAATTTGATTACAAATTGAAGAAGTCAATAATACAAATGGTATTATATGAGACTATACTTGAGTTTTTGGCCAACATGAGCTGTATTGTTAAAAAATGAGGCATACAATGAAAAGATCAATAAATCTATTGACTGGTTTTACAGCACCAGATTATACATTTTACATTTACAGAATTTGTTTCGTTCATGGTTTGAATAAAAAGTATATATTTACAAGTTTCCACTTGTGTACATTAAACCAATGCTTCTCTAGTGCATGGCGGAACCTTAGTTACAGTCTCGATGTCAACCGGGAGGGAATGAACGTCACACCACGACGCTTTTCCCGAAACAAGCGAACTCATTCAAGGGTTTGTGGTTGAAGGTAAACGACGCTGATACATCTACTTATGTTGAAGAAATTTTCCAAGTTTCACACACATCTTATTTTAATCACATCTAAATCTATTTTATGTTGATTTTAGACGTATTTGAGGAGCTATAGTGATTGTTTCTTTAACGCTAGTTCGCTAACACGCATGCTCTTAGCGACAGCTTACTTTGCTAACTTATCATCCAGAATAATCAACAGAGGTTCAATTTAGTCATCCAAAATGTATTTGAGTCGAAATAATATTCAAGGAGTGAGACATAAACAGTCCATTTGTGTTTGCAGGCTCAGTGTTGAAAGATGTTTTTGACCAGATCGGAATATGACAGGTAAGTAGCACAAACTGCTTTGTCATTAAATGTCTCCGTGGAAATCAACAACCGACACTAGTTTGATGATAATAAGTTTTCATTTTCCTGTAATGCGTACCTAATTAAGCAGTTTGACGATTGGGGGACAGAAACAAATGCTTGTTTCCCTCCTTTTTTGTGTAACTTTGTTGTTCAGGTAGTTAGCTAACAGCTAACATTTTTGTTGCTGTGCTTTCACTTTCGTTATGGATGTTTTTTTTTTAACTTGAATCATTACTTTACAATGAAGCATTTATTATCATTTACTACTGTTTTGTCAGAATAACGCTATGATTTCATTCAGGGATTAAATGCGGTGTTGAAAAGTGATGGAATTGTAGATTTAAATAAGATTGTAAAATGTATAAAATAATGTAAAAGGTTCAGATTTATTCTAAACACTCATCAATCAAGCAGAGTGTCTTTCACAATGATGATCATCACAATCTCCACTTCAAGCTTCAAGTTTAAAGTTTTAGCATCACTATCTCTGTTTTGAGTTATTGACTGAAAAACTAAAGACACTCATACATGTTTCATTATTTACTGTGGCTCAGATGATAACATTTAATGATACTGATTTGTAGTCATCAACTGCTCTATACTATATGTTCAGTTCTTTGGACAAGACTGAAACTACTTTCAGTGTTATCATCAGTATTATTCAGTGTTTTGCATGAAAAAATGTTTTGTAAACTTGTTGCGTGTATAGAATGTAACTTTTCAGTCACAATATATCCTATATTCACAACATGGTAAGCCTATTTTTCAGTTTAACCATAAATGCAACCCAGTTTTCTAAGTAAACCTCAATTTTACCAAATAATCACATTTTTTTCTCTCAAAAAGACCAGGCTATTACAGCAGCATAATAGCATTAAAAACATTGACTAATAAAAATAGACAACATGAAAACAAAACTAGATAAAAATCCGAAAAACAATGTATCGAAGAAGACTTGAACAAACTTGAAGACTTGACTTGTAGAAGATTTGAGTGAAAGTAATTAGGAAAACTTTGAACTTTAGTTTTTTGAAAAGTGTTGTTCTTGGTCTCTTTTGTTCAGTGACAGTTTGTTTTACATATTACTTTAAGCATATAGTTAACAAAACCCAACCAAAGATTCACAGTACATTTACAGATATTTTGAGATCATAAACTATTCAAAATCTAAAAAATTGAACCTGGAAAAATTTCAGATTTTTAAAGAAAATTGTGTAGAAATCCTGTTAAATCAGCCCCTGGCCTCTGCTCCCACCCTGTGTACAGGGGACAGACTGGCTTCATGCGTTTAAATCTATGCCTAAAACTTTGTTATTAAAGAGTCTATTGTAATTGGCACCCGTTGCCTACATCACAACAATTTTGCAAACTAGCCTGTGCATTTCTTCTTTTTAATTCTTTTATCATGCACTTTTAAGTTTAGTTTGGATTTATTTTATTATATTTTTAAACTTTTTTCATCTCTTTGTATTGATGTATGCATGCCTGTTTTGTCAGTTTTGTGTTTTTGTGATTGCTGTTTTATATTCTTTGGTTTTGAATATCATGCCACATTTTTACTTTGGTAAGCTCTTTGAGTCATGTTCACATTTTAGAAGTGCTTTTAAAAGTGAACCTTACGTGAGTCAACAATGACCCACTTTTCTTTCTTTTTTTAGGGGAGTAAACACATTCTCTCCAGAGGGAAGACTGTTTCAGGTTGAATATGCCATAGAGGCAATAAAAGTGAGTACACATGCAACCCCCTTGACCATCTCTGTGTGATGCTGTACATTAATCATTTAAACTCACTGGTTTTTTTGGGTCTGGCTTCTCTTTCTCAGCTGGGCTCCACAGCCATTGGTATCCAGACATCAGAGGGAGTGTGTTTGGCAGTGGAAAAGAGGATCACTTCTCCACTGATGGAGCCCAACAGCATCGAGAAGATTGTGGAGATTGACAGTCACATTGGTAAATGAAAACACAAGCTGTTGATTAGACAAAACAGTGAAAGCCTAATATGAGCTGATTACATACATTAAAATATTTATTTTTTATTTTATTTTCATCTGAAATATGCTTTTATGTCATTTACAGACTTCAAATTTGCAAGGCATTTTTGTCTAAACTCAGTCCTTTTTTTTAGTGGATATTCTAGTCTCCAAAGTTTTAAATAAAATCTATGAAGTTGCAAAAGTTATATTGAGTCCTGAAACACAGAGCATGGGCTGTACCTAGTTTTATTACATACTGTAAGGAGGTATTTGCAAATCCAGAGCATTTTTAAATGACCCCCTGTGGGTTCTGTTCAGTCTGTTGCTGTAATATTTAAGATTTTAATATCTTTATAGTTTAAAAGCGTTTTCTGTGGGTATTAACAATGCATTTGTAATGAGAGCATGTTACCAAGGCACACACCTCTATAATGTAGTTATAAAAAGGCCTAATAGAATGTTATTATTGTGCATTTTTGCTCAGTGATGTTTGAACAGCTTGACCGATATAATTGTTTTTTAAAGGTCACGGCATTTAAAAATCATATAGTGATATTTCTCTCTCTCTCTCTCTCTCTCTTGTTTTTCTAACACAGGTTGTGCCATGAGTGGCTTAATAGCTGATGCTAAGACTCTGATTGACAAAGCAAGAGTTGAAACACAGGTATGAATTCTGAGTGATGGTGTAAATGCAGCCGTCTGCTGGTTCTCAACCCGATTCTGTCTCATCACAGAACCACTGGTTCACTTACAATGAGACGATGACGGTGGAGAGTGTGACTCAGGCTGTGTCCAACCTGGCGCTGCAGTTTGGAGAGGAGGATGCAGACCCTGGTGCTATGGTCAGTCACTCAGACAATCTCCATGTTGTTTTATCTTTTTAAAAATCATTTGCGTGTGTAATTAATTGTTCCTTTGTTGTCTTCCTACTTCTGTTTGTTTCTCAGAGTCGACCTTTTGGTGTAGCGCTACTGTTTGGTGGAGTTGATGAAAAAGGACCCCAACTGTACGGGCAGATAAATTTTACACTTAAAAATGTCAAAGATGTGTGTTTAATTTTAATTTTTTTTACTGAGATTGAGCACTTTTTCCATTGAATCCAGCTACCACATGGACCCATCAGGAACTTTTGTGCAGTGTGATGCTCGGGCCATCGGCTCTGCGTCAGAAGGAGCTCAAAGCTCTCTGCAAGAGGTTTACCACAAGGTACTGGCAACTGTGCAGTTAAATTCAACCTTCATTTTGTTATATTAACTCTTACAAATCCCTCAAACTATAACATCGTTCTTCTATCAGATTAATGAATATTACAAAAGGTTTTCTATTAGTCTAAATTGAATTGAATTGAGTCTGTTATGACTCAAGCTACTAGATGTTTAGTTGTATGCCTGTAGGTTGCACAATTAGTTAATAAGTTTTTGTTTTGTTCTGCATTTTGATTGCAATGTGAACCTGAGGCTGTTGATAAGGGATGAGTGAATCAGCTTCTTCCAGAACATGAACAATGACGGCTTGTTTGGTTGAACACAGTCTGATGCTGCAGTTAGAATTTCAACATAGCTCACTTTTGAGGCAGATTAAAAACCTAGAAATCTGCTTACGCACTTGTGTTTTAGGCACGTCCAGAATAAATGCAATATTTGGTTAAAAACATCTGGGATTTTTCATCTACACTCAAAACAATTTAACTGTGTGTTTAGTACTAAAAAAATGGAGAGCATATGCCATTGATTAATAACAATTTTAAATCAAATTGAGGTGTTGATGTGGTAAATTACACTGGTCTTTTGGTAATAGGTTAACTTTAACATGTTTTCTCACCTATAGTTGTTCAACTGAATACATAAATCACTGGTACTGATAGGATGAATCTTTTTTTTTCTTTCTTCATGGATAACTGACAGTCTATGACATTAAAGGACGCCATCAAGTCGTCTCTCACCATTTTGAAGCAGGTGATGGAGGAGAAGCTCAACGCCACCAACATTGAGGTTTGTTTTTCACTGAGTGCTTGATTGTATTAGTCTAAGGTGTCTGTGTACATTGATGGGAGTAATTATTCAGCTTGCATGAGCATTTTAAACATATGTGGTGTTTAAACCCCTGGTTTTCATGCAGACTTTTTCTGTTTTGTGTAGCTGGCAACAGTAGAGCCTGGTAAAACCTTCCACATGTACTCCAAAGAGGAGCTGGAGGATGTAATCAAGGACATCTAGAGTGGAAAACACTTGGTTTGAGTTCTGGGCTGGAGAGGAGAGGACATGAAAGGGTGCCTGGTCCTACTGTCACAACGCAACCACAACTTTCCAACATCCCACAGCAGTCAGAGTTTTTTGGAGGTTTCTATTTGTAATGTGATTTACCTCTGGTTTAACAGTGTCTGGGCACCTCTTTTAGAGGAGTGTGATCAGCATTTAAAGCTGAGTGGTGGGAAAAATTCAGGGGCTGGGGGGGATTTTTTTGTTACGGATCAATACTATAATAAACTTGTATTCAGTCAAGGACTGGCTTTTTTTCTTTAAATTTGTTTCAAACACGAAGGAAATAAAAAGTTAAATACAGTTTAAGTAGTCAGGGTTAATGTTTTATTTTGTACACATGGTGGCTGCAGGAGTGTTCATGAGCCCTCAGACTATTTTATATCAAATCGTTAGTCATATTCACCTTGTTGATTTTATTTATGGTAAAAAAAAAAAGGTTTAACATTCTGTTTATATATGTTACACTGCAGGTTAGTAATGGATTTAAACTAATCTGTACAGCTTCCTTAAATGATTTAGTCACTATAAATAAACCCATTAGGTAAGACTTTGTGTTTTGCATGGCAGACTCATTTGGTAACCTGCACCAAGTTTGCCTTTCTGACAGAGCTTTGAGAATGAGGACATTTGTGACATTTGTTGTCCCAACTATAAGCACATTTTTTTTGTTTCAAGTAACACCATATTTTGTCCCTCGTTTTCATACATTTAGATGCAGGTTAAAGTTAGAAAAATTTTAAAACAGTTGATCATTCTCAATAAAAATAAATCAATATTTTACTTTTCTACTTTAATGTTCAAAACATTTATTTTTCTCGGCTTTTTGACAGTAAAAATAGGCCTGTGTTGTGCAAGAGTGTTTCTTCTGGCCTTTTACGTTTCTTGGAATGCTGAACAGATTCAGATAATAAATCCCTTTTTAATGAAGTGTTCGCTGGGGTTTTCGCGGGCTTTCCACTAGGGGGCAGTGTAACGCCAGATAGTAAACATCCTTTCAGTTGAAGAATCCTGCCGTCCAATCAGAAGGCTGGCTTTTCTGCTCCTGACCAATCCCGAGCGTCGCTGAATGGGCCGTTGTTGAAGATGCTTTTGGGAATGAGGAGGGGGCGCGTGTGAAGGCAACAAATTGGAGGGACAGTGAAGTTTTGTAGTGTCCAAAGTCGAGCGGCTCTTTTTCAGTCATGAAGTCCGTGTGTTGCTTTTTGGCGCTGGGTTTGTTTTCGTGTGCGCTGGGCAGATATCACCAGGAGGGAGACGGCTTGTCCCGCCTGAGGAGGCTGCAGACTGGGCGGCTCGTCCCGGAGAGGACGGAGCGCAGCGGAGAGCTGAATGAACAGACATGCACGGCTTTCTATGGGGTCGAGTCAGCGCTGCTGAATGACACCAGCACTGTAAGTGACTGTAAACCAGTAATAATCTATATGTTCTCTGAACGGGTCACAAAAAGTTGAAGTCATGCGTCAGTCTGGTTACTTTTCACGTTGAGCTGTTTGTTTATCTGAGTCAATAAAATATTCTGAAGGTAACTTGGTTTTGACCAGAGAATAGTTTTGTTTGAGCACCAACAAAATGATTCCTGATGACTGGTTAGGTTAAAACTTGTCTTATAGTTGATGATCAACTGGATGAAGCATCTCAGGTCTGGATCTATCCTGTTTCTTTACTTCTTTAGTCCTCCACTGTCCAATTCCTTCATTTGTTAAAAACACACACAGCACAATATGATGTCATCATTGTAGCTGCATGGATTGGACTGAAAATGAGTGAAAAAGCAGCCAAAATCTAAAGAAAAACGTTGATAGACCTTCATAAAAACTAAAAAAAAAAAACTAACCACCTTGAAACATGACATATGAAAGTCTGAGTCCTTGGAAACAAGATATTAAGAAATATAATGAAAACCCTGTTTAAGGTTGGTCTACTTTACATGCTACTAGGATGTTAAATACTTTCCAAGTGATCTCAGAAACTTTGTTTACGTTTTACAGATAGGAGTTTTTATTTAGCTTATTTTGTCTGAATTCCACAGAAAATGAACATTTATTTTAAAAATCCTGACAATTTAGCAACCAGTACATAAATTAATGGTTGTATCTTGAATCCTACATATGTACAGATTGTATGTGTGGGGAAAATAGTGTTAAGTAAGTTGGTCAGACTTAGGGTTGATAACTTACTGGTTATCTGTGTTATTGCTTCTATTATCTCTTTTGACTGATTTATTCTGTTGGATGGGTTGATGCAGGCTGAATAGAGAATGTAATCACAGACTTTTGTAAACATAAAAAGTTATCTGGTACCACTAGAGCTATGGAAGACTCTGATAATCCTAAACAAACAGCTCTTTGTTTCCCGTTTTTCAACCAGGGATCAAAATAAAACCTTGTCCATGTTTGAAATGTTTTTGATGTTTATAATTCTTACCGTTTATAGGAGACACACCAAATACAATTGGCCACATATTTGTCCAGTATTCTGTATGATCAATATAAACGATGATAGGCTGATCTGACACTCAAAGATCTGATTACTTTTTGGTCCATGAATGCACTTTTTTCAAGCAGCAATAAAAAAAAAAATCTGATTTTTTTTTCCTGGTCCGTGAACTCACCATCACTAGCAATAACAGATCTAAGATCCTTCTGATCCAAAATGTAAAAAAAGTACATTTTCTGCAATGAATCAAAATCAGTAATTCAAAGCCGAACAAGAATCAGAAATGTTTATCGGCTCTTAAACTAGATTGGTGCATATCAATTATTTATCTGTTTTCTCAATTTAACACTTAGAAGTTTATCCTTTATTAGACCCTGAAGCAAATTCCTTTTCTTTATTACTGTAATTCAACAAGAATAAGCCTTACACCCCCAACAATAATTGCTTTGTTCAAAGCGACACATAAAAGCTTCCCAGTTTTTATTTTGTTTGTGTGAATCAGTGGATGTTACATCATTCCTGTGGCTCAAACACCTGGGCTAACTTTTGAGCATGAAAACGATTCGGCGTGCTCTCAGAGATCAGACTCCTCCCAGCTCCTTGGGGCCTTTCTGACCCTCACAGACATTCCCCACACTTTTCCATAGCTCTCCATCTGATCTTTGCTGTGAACCAGTGTCTAGGTTCACCATTATCAGACCCGCAGATCAGACGAGGCAGCGATCTTGGAGGATAGATTCGTTTATTTTCCCTGAGACAACTGTATAAATAAGCAGGTAGCCTCACCTACTCCTGCTTTCTATTCTGTTTGTGCAGTCTTATTCCTGATAAAAACAGCACTGCATGTTTTGACAGCCAGACTGGGCTTTCCCTTATTTTCCCACTTTGGCATGTTTATGTAAGATTCATTTTGCTGACAGGTTTAAAACTAGCTGCTTGTGTCTTTTTTCTTCAACCTCCATCCTGTTCTTTATCCCTTTGGCCAAAAAAAAGAGAAAGAGAGAAAGAACAAGCTGTATTTACCGGCTGAAGGGTGGCTGGGTCACAGCCAGCTTGTTTGAGCACCAAGAAAAGCAACGGATGATGTTCCACATGGTGTGTGTGTGTGTGTGTGTGTGTGTGTGTGTGTGTGTGTGTGTGTGTGTGTGTGTGTGTGTGTGTGTGTGTGTGTGTGTGTGAGAAGTAGAGAGAGAGAGGAACACGAAAAGCAGGGGTTTACAGGAAGAGACATCCACTGAGAAGAACTAATTAGTAAAAAATAAGAGCTTCTTGTTAAGTCTGAGGCTGGATTTTTCTTGGACCTTTTCTCCCATCACTAGTGGACAAAATAACAAAAATATGTGTTATTGGGTAAACTGGAATGGTACATAGAAAATGACCGAGGGGTTTCTGAAATGTCAGACTATTTTTGGGGGGTTATATTGACTTAATGTTCTTATCTTAAAGTGTTGAACCTATAATGGCATTCTGTTAACCATAGTTCTTTCAGCTAAAATCTGCATCAGCAGGATCGAGCTGTAGAAGAAGAAGTCAGTATCGTCCTTCAAACCAGAATCGGTGCATCTCTTCATTTTTAATGTCAAAACGTTTCTCTAAACTAAAAGCGCCAGCTTCAGCCTGGAGATCACTAAAGTCTGCTGAACACCAAGAGGGTTTTAGATGGAAAATGTTCCAGTTCTACATCTGTGTGCTATGTAATGCCAGCATATTTTAAAAGACTAGTAATTAAAATGTCCAAAACCACAATCTTCTGTCAAACATTGTACGTTGGTGTCCTCTCCTTCTGCTCTTTTACGGTTTTATTAAAAACAAGCTAGTGAACATGAATTCGAGCCTTCGTACTACTCAGTCCAGTCACAGAGGGACGGTTTACTCAGCTTTGAGTGTTTGATCAGTGACTTAGAGTTTGACCTCTTTGTCTGAAGTTTTGCGTGTGTAAACACAAAAAAATCAGAAAGTGAAAGCCCAGAGCGGAGGGAATAAGGACCTCATTGTGTTGGCATCCTGACCTCTCTGAGAGGAGGGTTCAGTCAGGATTGTGCGCCCACACGCTGACTGTGATCTTGTAAGGGACATATGTGTGCACGCTTGTTCTCGTGCAACTGCAAGACGCTCACTGACCAGGCATCCCTGTCTGCTCGTGAAAGTTCAAAGTTGAAAGAGTTTAGGAGCCTCTCCTGAGTGGCTCTGGAGGAGATGCAACACGAGGTCACGTCTGGGCTGTGAGGTCACGTTCAACCAAGTCCGGCTATATCTCCTGATTTTGTTTTGCTCACTATATGTTGCACCATTTCAGGAGACAAGACACAATCACCACTTCCTTTTCACTGGTTAAACAAGTCACACAAAAACATGGATGGAAAAACATGCTGCCTCAGTGAGATTGTTCCCAGATTTATCAGCTTCAACTCCTGAAAACACCAAACAGGTGAGTTTAGTGAGCGGCTCAGGGCTAGGGGGGTTGTGGACCAGCTCAGACTCCGAACTCGGCACCTTTTTACTCTATTTACTTCTGGTAGCCCCGCCCCCAGACAATTTGACCAATTAGAAGACTGAATGTTCTTGCTGGGTTTGTAGTGATGCATTTTGGTTTGTTTGCAGTTTTCTCTGTTTGAAAAGGAACCAAATCACAAGAAAATGCTGCAAATAAAAAAAAGATGATCTGATTCAGGTCAGAACTTAAGAAACTAGGTGTGAAAACACCCTAAAACTCTGGCCTGGAAGGCGTTGGGCAATATGCATTCCTTTGAGGAAAGCTTGGACTTGGTTTACTTTTTTATTGCTATGGCATGAATGGAAGCCAGGGACTTTTGTCCCTTTTCCAAATTATGAGAAGTAAAGAATGTAACTTGTGAAAAGGGTAGGAGAAGATGTAACTTATCCAGTGGACACGTGACAGTTATTCCTGATGAAAACTTGACCAGGGCTTATTTATTCTGACTAATCCACTGGATTAATGATTAATTACAAATAAATGTATTCTTCTTTTGTCAGCATCATAACATAACTTGAAGTTTCTATTAACTGCAATGATAATTATAAACAAACATAATTGTCAAAGCTCAATTATTTCTAAATTTATCAGGCTGTGACTGAATTTAATGCTTTGGTTTTAGATTGGATTTACTAGCAGAAAGTCAACTCCTATCAGGACTGAGATGATTCATTGTTGGATGATGATAGTCGCTCAGACAAAGGATTCCAGACGTGTCCTTACTGATCTGTCAGAGGTCATTCTGTCCACATGTTTGCATGTTTTCAGGCTTTTATTTTCACTTTTTATCACCGTTTTACTGATAATCGCTGAGACTGTTTTCTCAAAAGGTGCAAACATTACTCCGTTATCTTTCTGATGTTCTTGGTGTTGAACGTCTCCTTCATGAGGAATGTGTTCAGATATCCAGAGGTTCGTGTCCCCACTCTCACATTTAGTTCACAAAATGGAAAGTGCCTGATTTTTGTCTCTGACTCCGTGGTATCTTCAGACCACCTGGTGCTCTGTGAGATAAAAGACATGAACCACTGGATGTATTTTAATAAAACTCTCAGAAAGTAATAATAACAAATCCTTGGCCTTAGAGGCTTAAAATGGTCAATCTTTTTTCTTTACCAGATGGAAATTTCAGAGCTATAATAGTGATTCCTCGTACAAATTAAAGCCACTTAAGTTTAATGGTGTGAGGCTTCTGGTGGAAGCAGGTTTACAGAATGAAGAATAAATCAAATCAAATCAAATCAAACTTTATTTGTATAGCACCTTTCATGCCCCAGCGAGCAACACAAAGTGCTTGACAGATTAAAATGACCCATACAACCCACATTCCCTCCCTTTCCCACACATAGAACAATTATGACACTCTCCCCTCCCAGTCCACAACCCATTCCCAGGCACACATACACCCACACATACACATAAAAACCACAGTAAACACTATGTTGAGCTCAGATGGCTCCAGTAATGAGAAACACGCCATCTAGTGGGCCCTCTGCCTCATCAGCTGTAGAACCAGGTCAGCAGCCAACACACCAACCAAGGGCACCCGGGTATGGAGGGTGGCAACCCCCGCCACTGCCCGGGCCCTACCGGGGAGCGCCCGAGCCGCCACCGCCGACCACCGGTCCCAAGGCAGAGGGCTCCACAGAGGAAACACTGGAGGATTAAAATGCGTAGCATATAAAATAACGAGAATTTATATGAATAGTAAAATGACCAATAAAATGTGAATAAAAAGCTAAATAAATAATAATCAGTTAAAAGCTAATCTAAAAAGGTGGGTCTTGAGTCTATTCTTAAAAACCTGAACGTTCTCTGCGGTCCTGAGGTCCTCTGGCAGTCCGTTCCAGAGGCGAGGGCCGTAATAACTAAAAGAAGCTTCGCCGTGGGTGTGTGTCCTGACTTTAGGGATGACTAGGAGACGGCTGCCAGAGGAGCGCAGTGACCGCGAGGGTTCATATGGCAAAAGCAGTTCAGAAAGATAAGAAGGGCCAAGACCATTAAGACACTTAAAAACCATTAACAGTATCTTAAAATCGATCCTAAAACATACGGGGAGCCAATGCAGTGATTTTAAAACCGGAGTGATGTGCTCCCGCTTCCTGGTCTTTGTCAGGACACGGGCTGCTGAGTTTTGTAAAAGTTGTAGACCTGAAGTACTCTTTTTGGAAAGACCAGAAAGCAGGGCATTGCAGTAATCNGATACAAACCCTACAAAAACACAAAAGATGATGTTTTTGGAATTATTTTGTGTCAACAAGGCTTTGTTTTAGAAAAGGAGTTATATGATAGGCTAGAGATAGAGATAAAGTAAAATGTTGAAATATTTATTAGTAAAAGTGTGATGCTGGAGCTGCAAAGAGGATAACTCAGATGCTCTGGAGAGATGTGAGAGAGATGCTGGTGTTGCTTTCAGGTGAGGGTTTACTGTTTCCTTTATCTGTTCCTGGTTTGGAGGGGAAGGAGCTTCAGGAGAGACGAGAAGAAATGGAGGAGAGTTGTTTTTTTACAAACAGCAGCCCTTTTACTTTATTTAGACTCAGGATTTAAACTTTTGATTAATTACATTGTATTGATTTCTTATTGACTCATCAGCAGCAGAGCTCTAAATGTCTGATATCTCCTTTAAATGCTATTGTCGTCCGACTGCAGTGGACCAGGAGGTGGTCACTGCTTTGTGCTGCCAGTGACATTAATAACACCGTAGGGGATTCAAATGTACCCTCTCCCACATCTCAGCCCACTTTTCTCCCCTCTCAGCTTCCTGCAGTTTCCTCAACACTAATTACTGTGTTCATTCTGACTTGCGTCATGCTGTCCAAAAATATTGCCTTTCTGGCAGCAATTATGCAAAAAATAAACAAATGCTCCGTGGAGTAAATGTGCCATTTTCTCCTTTTGTTTTCAACCTTTTCTTGTGCTTTTTCTTTCATCTCATCAATATTAATTAATGAGGTAGTTTGTTTGTTTTGATGTCTAATTTTAAAGCTATTTTGTGCTGGTCATTTGGTGATTAGTTTTTCAGTTCCACACGTGCTGCTTTTAAAGTTGGATATCAATTAGTTGTGTCACTGTCAAAAGAAATTGTACGTCTACTTTTGAGCTGAAGTGAAATTTCCATTTGCAACTGGCAGGAGTGATTTTCTGCACGCAGAATGTCAGAGAGCTAATATTATTTAACGAATATGAACAAAAATTGAAAATGTTTGTGTGGCAAAAAATCCAATACAAGCTGTCTGTAAATGCACTAATGAGTCTACGGGAAAAATGCTTTTAATGTTAATTATTGAGCTGTAACTGCAGCATGAAGCATTTTAAAATTTAAACATTAATGTTCAAAAGACGTAACATCATTGTTTTATATTTGTTAGAAAGCATTTTGATTAGCAGACTGATTAGTTTTTTTAGATTGAATAAGACAAGTTGAAGTCAGAATAATTGCAGACTCAAGCGAGGCCTGCAGGATATCCCTGGTGTTATCACAAACCAGCTAAGTTTAGCTAAAGAAGAGTGTTTATTATTTCTGAAGTTAGACACATTAGAGTGAATCAGAAAGCCAAACCAGGTCACCATGATGCAACTCAGTTACAAAGATGCTGAAATGTCAGAACCAGAGTGTCTGCTAACTCTGAGAAAGTGTGTCCATCTGTGAAAGCAGGTGTGTGTGTGTGAATGCTAACTAGCTGATTGCATCAGTGTTTATATTCTGAGGGATTTGTCAGATTTTTGATGGGGAGACCTTCCAGTCATGTGTTACTCCTAATTGTTTGACAGTTGTTGTGATTTCCAATAAATCCCCCAGTAGCTGCCAAGTCATCGATTCCTTTATTCTATATGAAGTCATTTCAATCAAAACAAATGCATCAAATCACAAAACCTTAGTAACTCATGTTTTACTGATCCTCTTGTAACGAACATAGACGTTATTTCTAAAATTATATGGTCCAGATCAAGAAATGGATTATGTTTGTGTGACAATTGACTCTTTTCCCTACCAGCTCACACCCTCTTTCAAACAGATTCCCCCTCAGGAGA